>NTHP01000020.1:420290-438549 GCA_003416845.1 Oplegnathus fasciatus
TTGGATGATGACACTATTTCAAAACATATCTTTGGCATTTCTGTACTTTAATGTCTTGTCATTTATCGGCTGACATATACGCTGATACCGCTGATATATCTGTAATTGGCTAATGTGAGCTGACCTATCAGCCTGGACGATCGATCCGTCAGGCTCAAGTTGACACTTAATGTTTCTGTTGTAGGCCGGCATGCCAGAGACATTAAAAAAGATAAAACAACATCAACAGTGCTCAAAAACACAGAAGTAAACTGTTAGAAGAAACTCTTCTTAACTGCTGACAACAATGTCTTAAGGGCATTTTTCTCTTTTCCACCTCAGCCACTCAGGCAAAAATCTGCAGAGAAATACACCAATATGCCATAAAACAGAGACCAATCCTGACTTGTTCATAGGACAACTAATTAATCAGGTCTTTAAACACATCATCCGTTTAGTGGCCTGAATAACAGCTGAGTCCTGCCAGTCGAGTCCTGGCTGCAGTTCGTGCCTGCAGTCATCACTGTCTCACCCAGAATCACAGTAAACACGGCTCTCTGGGGAATAACGGCTTTGGTGAAAATCTGCCTCTTCTTGAAGCTAAATTGGGAGACACAGTTTTTCATAGGTGGTAAAAAAAACTGAAAGTTGCCTCATTGACCAGAAGCTCTCTCTTTCTCTCTCCTTCAGATCTTGTTAATGAATTCGGAAACACAAAGCTTTTCCTGGGAGAAATCCCTGTGATCTCGTCCTGATGTGAACCAGGTTTACTGCCAGCCACAGCTCAGTAGAAAAAACACACTTCTCTTCAGGCTTCTGGACTTAATTCTATTCAGACTTCAGTTTTTACTGAAATACTGTACTTCATCCAAATCCAAATCCAAATAATAATACATGAGATCCGACACAAATTTGTTGATTTCTATTTGATTTTTCTTTTTCTACTGACAGATAAACACTCACATTAAATTCAGCAGTAAGAAAACATAAATCCCTCTCTCTATTATCTCCCTCACTCCTCCTCTTCGACCTCCCTCACACCTTCCTCCTACTACCCTCCTCTTCCTCCTACCTCTCCCCCTCCTCTTCTTTCATCACCAGGTCAACCTTGAAAAGAGCTGAGTAATAAAATAAAAATGTGTGGGCTGTTGAATGTCACACCATTTGAAACAGAGGCAATGTGTGTGTGTGTATTAATTAAAGTGGAGCAAATGAGGAGAGTGAATCTGTGGTGTATTAACACGGCGGAATAATACGATCACTCGGTCAGGTAAACAGAGGAGAGAGGAGAGGGGGAGAGCAGAAGATAGGCAGGCAGAAAAACAGAAAACAATGGGAAAGAAAAAGACGGAGTAGAGAGGAGGAAAAAATGCAAAAAAGACAGAAACAAAGGGAAAGACACGAGGAAGCAGAATAACTGAATAACATTTGGTACAAACGCACTCAATGGGTTATTAAGAGGAGAGCTGATGAGCAAGTTTGATGTTGGAAGGACAGACATAGTTACAGAGTTTTTTTAAAGGGTTTATTATATTAATGTTTTATGTCCATCTCAATGTTTACATTTTCAACAAAAAATGGAACAAGAAACAATCATAAATCAATTTGAAAGAGAACGAGAAAGAGGACAACAGAGGAAGGTAAATACACTACCTCGGCATCCTCCGCTGGGGGTCAGTGGGTCATCAGGACACACATGGGTGGAGCATCTGTACGCACACACTCACACACACATCACATACAGAAACATCCGAAGATTAGTTATGTTTTGAAGCTGTTACTTCAATGTTGAATTATAATGACAAACTTTCTGTTTGCTTTGCTTCCCTTGTCATTCTGCTGTCTGCACTTAAAATCAGAATTATACCATAGCCATGGAAAATACTGGTTTTTCATTGGCTTGCAAGCATAAAATTAAAGTCGAACTGAAATCAAATTTTGTCATCTGTTTTTGCAGCGTTTTTTAAATGTTTTGTTAATAGTTTTTATTATTAAAAGGAAGAAAAAGGGTCTTTGGGGGAATATCAGAAATGCTCTTTCATCTCAGCTGCCGGAGAGGCGTGTCGATGTCTGTGTTTGACTGACAGCAGCTGGCAGGCTGAGCTCCAGCAGGGGAACGAGAGAAAAAGTAAACAAACTAGCTTACATGTTAAGGCCAATTCATCGTTTCCGCGTACGTGTGTCCACTAGGGTCCGCTTTGGTCGCCGTGACGTAAATGTCGCCATCCGACCATCCGCGTGCAGCCCAGAATTTGTGACCGTGCGGACTTATCCGCACAGCAAGTGCACCGACTGCGCGTACTCCAGATAGTGTTTTGAAGAGCGGCTGTGCGAGGAGATCCAACTATAAATTTCCCCCCGGGGGCAATAAAGTATTGCTGAGGACGTGCAGCGTGGAGTGTGAAGTTGTTTGGATGAGCGGTTCTCCAGAAAGCTGCAAGCAGCAAAACGGGAGGACAAGCAGTCGGCCCGTTCCACAAGGACACGTTTTAAACGGGCGCTGCACTAGTTTATATAATTCATCTTTGAAAGAATACAAGACGACAATAATCAACACAAGCTAGCCACTGCTTAGCAAGGTAGCTACCGGCCATAGCTACATTTGTAGTATGAATGGAACCACGTGCACAAGTCCGCAGCTGTCTGCGGACGTGGAAAGTATGTCTGAGGCTTTATGAGCATACAGCATGTTGTTAGTGGTATTAAAGAGTAAAAGACCACACCAGCATCTAAACTGACAAAAGTGACATCTGCATTTGCTAACTGGTTATCTAGCCTGCAAACTGACATTAGCAGTGCACTTCTCCCAGACGAATGTTTCTTTGGTGGCTCGATCAACAAATCACGATCACAACAAGACGTGTGTTCACGTTTGTAAGTGTAGCAGGAAAGCTAATGTGAGTTGTTGTTTAGACTCTGTGGCTCTTGTGTTGTGTAGCAGGCTGCTGTCGGGCTCAGTGTGATCGTCTGCCTATGATAAATCATCATCATCATCATCATCATCATCATCATCATCAGAAAGGCCTCATGAAACTATAAAAAATAAAATATAACATATAAATTTCTCCTTTTTGATTTCTGATTTTTTTCTCAAAGGTAAACACAGGACAGGTGATTCTAATTAACAAAATTTAGTTTCACTTTAGTTCAGTTTGGACTGTTGGTCAACTGTTGAACACTGTTCTACATCAGTGCTCAAGATTTATTAAACTGCAGGTAACCACAGCAACAATACTTTTATACTACGTTAGCAGTTAACTGACAGGCGAAACTAACCTAACCATGAGCTCAACTGACTACAAACACACTTTAAAACATTGGAGGAACAATTTAACACAGCCTCTCTTTCTTCCTTTGGCAGTGGTCACGATATAAGTACCATAATACACTGTGAGGTGTTCTGAGTGAATAATCCCCACTCTGCTTTACATCATGGGATTCTTCACCTCCACCTCATTATATACTTGTCTACGGACACCTCGCCATGTATTGTCTCTTACTTAATTATTTAAAAGTTGGCTAATCTTCATCTTGCTCCATGATGCACTGTACTGTATGTTAAACATGCTTAAAACACCGGTACTCTTGGTGTTCTGAAGGTCAAGTCAGCATTTGGTTTTTATGCACCTTGAGGCGTAAAAGGCAGCTTTAAAATATGTTTTTTTTTCCTGTTGACTTTCAAAAATGACTACTGTGTCCTTTGCAATTAAATAACTGACAGCTTGCCTCAAAATCAATAAATAAAAAATCATGGTCACTTACATTCAGTGTAAGAGAAGCTCCTCTTCAAACAGCTGATGTCGTCAACACTGGAGGGCTTGATGATGTACACATTTTGTGCGTTTGTTTGTGCATGCGTGAGTGTGTGTGTGTGTGTGTGTGTGTGTTTGCAATTGTGCTCACTGACCAAAGTGCACCCCTCACTTTCTCCCATACATTTCACTTTCATGCTTCACATTTCACACACACACAATCACATACAAACACTAGGAAACACAGTAATATAGTGTATATGTGTGTGCGTGTGTGTGTGCACATACAATACTGATCTGCTCCTGAGTCCTTCTGAGTCTTTGCATCTCTGGAGTGTCGGACACAATGCTGAACCCTCGACCTTTACTCTCCTCAAAATCCTTCTTATACTTCACCTGCAGGAGAGCAAGAGGGAAAGAAAGACTTGATATTAAAAAGAATATTCATCCTCAAAATCATCTATTAGTGATGTGCTCGGTTTGAGTGACATAAATATTTCAATATTTATGTGTTGCAATATTTACAAAAATGTTGAAAATCTAAAAAAGCGGTAAAAAGTTTGACTCATTCAGTGTTCATCAAATGGATTTTAAAGCGTAAACATCAATTTTTGGTTTCAGGGGGCTCTAAATAAAAGAATGACCTTCTTTCTAGAGCTGCCATTTTGGTTTAAAATTTGACAAACATACAGAGAAGACAGACAGACCAATTCCTACACCCACAGAAGGAGGAAACAGACCGGAAGGCATTGCAGCTACAACACAAAAAGAGGTTAGAGGCTGCCATCATAATCTGGTTCACGAACTAATGAACCAGATAACTCAGTGACAAGATCACTGAAAGCAACAAAACCTAGAATTCACATAACAGAGATGATATAAAAGAGTCTCTGAAGGTGGATTTTACCTTTGAATGTGCCCACACAGAAGAAATAATTACACCACTCGGCATTCAGACAAACCACAGCTACAATCCGTTTCACACAGTGTGAAAAGAACTTTAAATATACTATAATTGCTCCTCATGCAGGCTGAACAGTGATACGCAGGAAATTAAAAAAGAGAGAAGGTTTTATTTCTGAGTTTAGAACATGATATTTGCCTTAGTGATTCACAGAGGCATTTTTGGCTGGTGATCCAGTTTAATAAGAATTTACCTGAGTGATTATTGGTTATTTGCACCTTTAAAGTGGGTGAAGATGCGCCACTAGTCTCTACTCTGAAGTACTGAAAGTTGACATTGAGTGCTGGGTCAGACCCCAGTCTTTTTAATTATTCTTTGATTAGATATTTCCTGATTTAAATAATAATTTTAGACCAAAATCAACAGCGAATGTATCAACTAACAAGTATTGTGTGTGTATCAAAGCCTGATATACGTATCTTTGTCCTCCATTGTTGTTCAGAAACAAAAAACTCATCAATGAGCCACATTGTTGCACTGGGTGACATGTTGCTTCATCACCGTGAACACACACACTGTAGTTTATTTTGACTCAATCCCACATACACCGTCCTGCTGCCCCAAATACCCACTACAGGAACAAATGAGGATTCATCCGCCGCTGAAAATAGTCCCCAACAAATGCACTATTTCCTCCTGTTTGTTTGATAAAAACTACAGTGAGCAGCTGTTTTAAAAATGAAACTATAAATGCATTTTTTTATAAGATTTTCATCTTCAGCTCGGAGCTGAGAACCACAAACAGGAAGTCAGAAAGTATTGAGAGATGGACTAATACACTGTTGGTTTTTGGTTAATATTTCTCAAAGTAAGGTATTGGAAAAAAAACACTTTGGTTTTAGTATTCTGGCACCAGAAGTGAAACTCAGGTAGTATTGATACCCAACCTTAATTAAAGGTACTCTGGATGGTCCCAACAGCTGGAGTCTTCACCACCATCCGCAAAGAATCAAACTGAATTAAAACTCAAAAAATAAAACAAAATCCAAACTAAATTATTGCTGCGTTACTGCCAAGCAGCAGGCAGACAGGACGATTTACAGCCCACAGTCGACAACAACAACAGAGCAGCAGGCGGTCATTTCTTACTCTGGCCCTGCCTGCACTTCAGTTCGACCTTCAGAGGAAACACTGCAGCTCATTTAGCCATAAAGTCATCCTGCTGGTGTCTATCAGTCGTCAGTAACAGCCCATTACCGCTCAGAACAGAGTTACATAAGGCTGTAAACTGCAGAAATATGACTCAGACAGTTAGGGTGTGTGCGTTCTGGTATTCTGCTCTCACAGTGATTGTCCCCGTTCTCAATACAAAGCAGATTAAATCCTCATTCATCAGTCGTAGGCTCCCCGCAGAGCTAATACTCCATGCTAACAAGCTAAACCACGCACACACACACACACACACACACACACACACAGGAAAGCAGCTGATGGCACATACACACTTACACCTAGGGAGGGTGTAAATAACAAAAATTCAAGCATGAAATGAATGGAGTTTTGGCCAGTGAACCAGTCACTGCACTGGTGACTCCTACTGGTGTATTTAGTGCAGGAGGAGGAATCTGATGAAGGTGGATCTGAAGGGATCTGATGGATGAAAGACCTGATGGAGAAATGATCTAATGGAGGACAAATCTCACTGAGGAAACAAAGATCTGATGGAAAAAGGATCTGGTGGAGGAGGGATTTGATAGAGGACACTGTGATGGAGAAAGGATCTGATGGAGGATGGGTCTGTTGGACAAAGAATCTGATGTGGGACAAACCTGAAGGAGGACAAATTTTAAGGAGGGGGGATCTGATAAAGGAATGATCTGATGGAGGACAGACTGAAGAATGATCTGATAAAGGGGGAATCTGATAGAGGAACAATCTAATGGAGGCAGGATCTGATGGAGGAGGGATCTGATGGCTGAAGGATTGAGTCAAGCAAGGATCTGATGGAGGATAGATCCCAAGGAAGAGGGCTCTGAAGAAGGACTGATGGAGGGAGGATGTAAAAAGCTGGAGGAGGGATCTGATGAAGGACGATCTGATGGAGGAGGGATCCATCAGATGGAGGTAAGATTTTATGGAGGATGGATCTGATGGACATATGATCGAATGGAGGAGGGATCTGATCTGATGGGCAAAGAATCATCTGATGGAGGACGGATATGTGAAGGAGGAATCTGAAGGAGGAGTGATCTGATGGATGGAGGATCTGATGAGGACGGCTCTCAAGGAGGAGAGATCTGGTGGAGAAAAGATTTCTTAGAGGACAGACCTGGTGGACATATGATTGGACGGAGAAAAGACCTGACGGAGACAAATCTGATCTGACTGATCTGATTGAAGAGGGATCTAATCTAATGGACGAAGAATCTGATGCAGGACAGATCTGATGAATTCATGTCAGCAGCTGCTTTGGCTGTGAGACACCACCAGACATCACCAGGTCACACGATCATGTCACATCTTGTCCTCTGTACCACAACACAACTAGGTCAGTGCTGAACATATGGGGTTTTTCCCACTGTGTGTGCGTACGCTCACACTGCACAGTGTCATTGTCTATTATAATCAGGTTCCTGGAGCAGGACTTGAAAGCTTCGGTGCTAATACGAAGTGATTTCAACATCACCTCCAGGAATATCAGACACATGGATTGGAAAAAGCTAAAAGTTGAAAGAGGAAGAGGGTGTGTTTCACATAAATCTCTCTCCTACAGGTAACAGAGGAAATGAGGAGAAATAACGAGCAGAGAGGAAAAAAGCCCTTTTACACAGAGGACGTCACAAACTGCACGAAAATGCAATAAAATGGTGAAATTGTCACATCAAAAGTATCCATGCTGATGCAAATTGTAGACGGTCTCTCTCGTCCTTATTTCAATTACGTTTCGCACCACAAAAGAGAAGATAAAACTGAGGGAAATTTTTTGGAGATGCCACTCTGATATCAGCCTCGTGCATTATGGCAGCTGAACTACGTGTCAGTGGACAAAGGAGAGACCGGCCCAGACCCACTGACAAAAGGCTCTGTAACCTGTTTCTGCTGATAAATCTCGTCTACAGTCACAAAATCCACAAAGACTGAGGCTGTGGCACCTTGTGTGCACCTTTGTGGACTAAAAGCACCTACGTGTTCTCATTTGACTGCTAACTGAGTCTCAAGTGCCGGCATCTGAATGTGATTTTGTGGACTTTATCACAAATAGGCAGCTGCTGCGGAGCATAAACAATAAGGTGATGGTTGTTGCTACTGTACGTTACCATGTGGCTGTTGCCACGTGTGACGCTGCTTGTTGTGATTGTCTAAACCTGCAGGCAAAAACAGGACAGACTACATATAATAATAATAATAATATATCAGACCCAGCATGTAAAAGATTTGATATTAAAATTTCAAGAGCTTGAGCAGGTAGGAAAAGAGGACGAGGATGAGAAAGAAAGAAGCGTTCTGGTGAATCAGAGGCAGAGGGAGACGGGGACAGAATAAACGAATGTGTAAATCTCTGGTCTGTAAATGACAAACGGGTAATAAATGGATTTTATGAGGGCAGAGCAGCACACAAACACTCACACAAACACACATCCCATGACAAACAGCACGTCCCCTTCTGCTGACTGCTGAGTGGACATCTGTCCTTTTGTACTGCAGTCTGCAGGGCTCTCACACACACACACACACAGGACGAGGACATATGGCACAGAAGTGCGGCTGGTTTATTCTCTCATACGTGGTCTTTGCATCAGTTTGTGTGTCAGTAAATCAGCACAGTGACTCATCTCGCCTTCAGGAAGCAGAGCTGTCAGAGCAGCTTCAACTGACACACCTGAGCGTTTGTTTTCATCTCCATGTGGTGCCAGAGGGGCGGAGATATGAGGCAGAAAGCTGCTTTGAGCCAGATGTCAGTCAGACACATACAGCGAACTGCACATCAACAAAACTAAGAGGATCTGAAGGTAAAATGGTACATGTATCTGTCAGCTTCAATACTCGGATAACCTTTGTCACCCAGATGTACCTCTCAGTCAAGTCCGAACTACGCAAACTACGTAGCAGTCAGTGGTGGAGTCCTAATTCTTTTACCCACCTCTGCTGACAAGAATAATTATCAGTTTCTTTACCTGCTGCTAGATCTGCTAGATCACGTCCAAATGAAGCGCACATTTTTAGCAGATTTTCCAGAAAATCAACATAAGAACATGTGAATCAATGTGCGTTTCCATCCACTACTGTCATGTGAATATTAGGAGTTGGTTCATGGGGACAAACAGCTAATTCTCCAGTCAGGTGCCATCAAACCATTGCAGAAGAAAAGGACACAACGAGATGACGTCAGAGCTCAAACTGTGGAGAACGGTGTAGAAAACATGATGGAAAGTCACATGCTTCATTTATTCACAAAGTCTGTTTCCACTGTCACATTTTACTTTTATCGATATACCAACTTTTTCCACCTCACCTCAAACTTTTTTGCAATATTTCAAGATTTCGGTGTTTTCTTAATAGGGAAATTGAAAATGCACATAAAAACAGGTGGATGGAAACACACCTAGTGACTTCGAATCAGGACAGCTGCCTGCTCAGGGATGATTCAACAGCTGAGGCCCGCAGTGTGTGTGTGTGTTGGTGTGCGTCGGTGTGTGTCGGCGTGTTTACCTGGCTCTGTAGCTCGCTCTGTTGTCTCAGTCTCAGGTTCTCGGGTGTGTCGGCCACGATGGTGAACGACGTCTTGGGGTAATGTCTGAAAAGAGAAAGAGCAGCGTTACATATGTAAACTACTTGAGTCAGTTTTGAAATATTAGTCTTTTATCAACACAAAAACAGCATGGAAAGACAGAAAGAGTGCGAGGATGTTAAAATTGATCAACATTACTGAAAACTACAAAGACCAGACACCCCAGATATAAGGCCTACTTGCACCAACATACAACAGAGAATTTCCCGTCCTGACACAAAGAAAACAGCACATATTTAACGACTGAGTAAATTCAGAGGACAACACACTGAACCATCGTAAGGGCGACACAGTCGACTGTGATTACAGTCATGTTCCAACACCTGAATACCTGTACCACAACAGGAATGGATCAGAAACCATTTGCTTTTCTAATTTATGAGCCGACGTTTGTGGAAATGGAAAAGAAATGTAAATGATGGATGGAAAGACAAGGACAGCAAGGACTATAAGCTCGACCAGAGAGAGCTGAAGGTGAGAGAACTTCATCAGAGTGAGGTGGACTTCATCAACTGGATAACAAAGTCTCACACACCACACTGTTTTACTGTTTTTAAAATGTTCTATCTCTTGCTGCATGACGTGGACGGTTCTGACAGCGGAAAAAAAACCCGTCTGGATCAGAAGGCAAACAATTACAATCATTTAACACCACATAATGTATGATTTTATCTCCAGACTATCAGCACCCAGCGGACCAGACTGGGACTATGTCTACATTAAGCCATTTAGAGTCCTCTGTCCACAGCGAAACACCTGAGCAACATAAAAATGGCTGAATCTCTTCTTCTTGCCCTCTTTTCAGTTGGCACACAACAAAACTGAGCATCACAGCCAACATCTGGTGAGCCAGACAAAGCCAGGTGACCAAATCATTGTTTCACGGTGGCAACATCGTCTGACAAAATCAACATAAATACAGGTTCATTAAACAGTTGTGCTGTATGATCGGCTATACCCACGTTTAAAATGTGTGATCACAGAAAAAATTGGGGATTACAGAAAGTTGCTGCCACACACAGGCGGTTACTCTGCCGAGTGTGAGCTGGTTTACAGATCTAACCAGCTTCATGTGGACGTACTCTGGAAAAGACTCGGTCCAACTTTGTCTGACCAGTTGTGATTCCAAAATCAGAACTATAACAGGCCCAGCAGTCATAATGTGTGCCTTAAAATAATGCCATTGCGGTAGTTTGGTGGTATAAATACGGACTTGTCGCTCACTAGATCAAATGACCGAAGATGCAGAGAACAAAACTGATGGCTGTGACAGTGACGAGACGTCACAGATACAAACAAAGCAACAGAGAAGAAATGGGCGCATTTTTACAAATTCATGTGATGAAGAAATAAGACTGAAGATGAATCATCATTCATTAGATTGTCAGATCTATTCCTAGATCGCTTTGAACCAATGATTGATCACAGAAACATAAAAATGGATACATATGACACACGATTAGTTCTGAAACGTTCTACCTCTAACCTCTGGAAGTCAAGCTCAAGTTTCTGAGACACCAACAGCCCATAGTTAGTCATTTTTTTTAATAAATGTTCAGTCCTTTTTAACGATAAAGGCTGCAGCCTGAAGAATGTCAGAGCCCTGTCCATGATTAGAGTAACATTAATGAATTAATGACCCACCAAGACGATGATATTAGCAGGAACAATGACCCATTGAGAGGTCTTAAAATTAAAAACCAACACCCTGCTCCACTTCTCTTTATCTCACTTGACATTTTGCTCTCCTGTAAATGACCTTAAGATATATATTTGGTTCTAAAAACAGCATCAGTGAGTTTGGATTTAAAGCTTTTGTCTGCAGGAACACGCAGCATGAAGGACAATGGAGCTACTCACAGATCTGAGTGACTACATACAGTAGGTGGGAAACACTCCCACACTCCACCTCCAACTTTTGAAGGTATTTTTATTGTAAGCAGTGTTTAGCCCAGGAAGAGAAACCCTCTGTGGCTCCTTAATGATATTTTGCCAAGAAAAAAACGTAAGTCATTAGTCTTTGGGCATTTTTTCCAAAAACTCCCCTTCAGTCTCTCCAAACAGAATTTTCCTTCGAAATAGCTGTTTAGGAAACTCCTTGAACACTAAAACCTTTTCAACTAAAGGGTTAGTGGAGCCGGTGGGACTAACTGTTAGAACTGTACAGCATTGCAAACTCTCAAAAAGTACTGACCCCAGAGCAGGTACTCTCTCAGCACCTGGAATTAAGACTGGTTCCTCCAGTTATGTCATATATAAGTGAGGTTGGTGAGTTCCTGAAATGGTTCCTGGGTCCCTGGAAAAGTTCTTGCACATTCTCACTGCCACCTGTCAGACGTTCTCATGTTCTATTTAGACTTTTCTTTTTTCCACATTTCATAATTCTGCAGCATTTTCAACTAATGTACCTGAGTTCAGTGGTTCCCAAAGGTGGTGCCTTAAAGATTTTTGTCCACAAAATAGATTTATGTCTATTTTTTACTGGACATTTAATGTACATTTTTAGTAATGTTTACCACCTAAAAATCTGGACAATATTTACATTAACTACATTTTTATATTGTGTTTTCAACTGCATCGAAACTGAAGAAAAAAGCAATAATCATCTAAATCACCATATTCTAAAATCTGTTAAATGTGTAATTAGGCTGCAGCTAAGACTGCTGACAACAGCTCACAGTTGCCGGTCGTCATGGTGACGCAACATGCTTTCCGACAAGTTTTTCAGGTGCACAAAAGTCAGAAATTGCGTCAGAGGAAGTCGTGGACAGATTAGTCGACAGTAGCCTGATATCAGACCCCTTTATACCTTCATAAGTCTCCTGATATCACCTTGAAAACTCCCTTATAAAAACAGTGACTGTTGAAGCTGACTCATACTGCTAACTGCTCACTTGTGGAGCGGCTTTTGTGACTGTGATCTGCAGTGGGTGGACACAACGTGAACAAGGATATTTAGCGAAGAAGAAGGTGAATCAGACACAAAGGCAGCTTGGCAAACATGAGTCACGATAAGAACTCAAAAGAAAACTTAAAGATCAAGATGACATGTGTCAAACAGAAAACTGAGATGGCAAAGAAACACTAACGCTGACTGACAGACACCGAACAACAACACAAATTACAGCTTTAAAAGTGGCCATCGAGTTTAATCAACACCTCCGAGAGTCTCAACAAAAATATCTTGAGCTTCACCAAACTGACATTAACTGGATGCCACTGAAGTGTGCACTCGTGTGACAAATGTCCTGAACCTGCTCACACACTGAACAGGTAGATATGAAACAAACAACAACAACAACAACAACAACAACAGTAACATCTACGCACTACAGTGATAACCTATCCAATTAAACGGCAAAACATGACAAAAACAGGAAAAGACAAAGAAGAAGAGACATGGAAAGAGGGGAAACAGGAGAATTACAACTTACAGTGAGTGAAATGACAGCTAATAAAGTTACATGTAATGGTTAGGC
Organism: Oplegnathus fasciatus; assembly: GCA_003416845.1. NCBI lineage: Eukaryota > Metazoa > Chordata > Actinopteri > Centrarchiformes > Oplegnathidae > Oplegnathus > Oplegnathus fasciatus. The sequence continues at coordinate 433,194 of NTHP01000020.1, forward strand.
CTGTCGCAATTATTTTAAAATGTGTTTAATGTTATTGCTTTTTATTTTTCATATTACTTTTGGGTATTTTATTTCCATTTTATTTTGTATTGCTGTAACTGTCTGATTTTATTTCATTGCATAACTGAAATGTTTTTATTCCTGGTTCTACCGTGTAAAGCAGCTTTGTACCTTTGTTCTGAAAAGTGCTGTATAAATAAAGTTTTTATTATTATTATTATTATTATTAATTAACTGTCTTTTTCGTTACATTAAGTCGGGCTACGCAACAGTTTTAGAACAAGCTATGTGCAGCAGAGCAAGAGGCCAAATATTGTTTCAGAACTATTTGAAGATTAACCGACGCTCCTTTGCCAACGGCCGCATCGTTTCGAAATGAACAACATGGATTTGTAGTTGCGAAGCCAAATACAACAGCACTACTGTGTGGCATAAAACGGACAGAAAAAGACAATTTTATTGTTAATCGCAATTATTTGTATGACAATTAATCGTCACCTAAACTTTCATGATTGTGACAGCCTTAGTGATGGTTTGTAGCTGCTGGTAACTTCTGTGATCTCGGAGCAGATTAGAAACACCGGAGGAGCTACAGAGACAACACAGAGACAGTGTCCACTCGCTCCAAGCAGTTTCCCTCTGAGCTGGCTGATTCATTATTTATGTGTGTGTGTGTGTGTGTGTGTGTGTGTGTGTGTGTGTGTGTGTGTGTGTGAATCATCGATGCCAGCAGCATATTCAGCGGCACAGTTTGACCACTCCACTGAACTGTCCTTCACTCCTCTCTTCCTCCCACTTCACCTCTTTTTTCCTCCCACTCTCATTTTCACATCTACTCTCTCTCTCTCTCTCTCTCCTGTAGACAGTCAGTATTTAGAGGGATGATTTGCTCCTGCGTTACCTACGCAGGGTGGACATTCTCTAAAAACATAGCTGGGAAACTTGTCTCTACTCAACCACATCAAATTATCTCTTCACAAGAATATTTATATGCTCAGCAACTCTGTAAAACCTGACTGGGTTTTTGTCCGAGCGTCAATCTTTCAGCTCATCTTATAGATTTTAAATTAAATCTTTAGGGTTTAAAGATCCATATTTCAAAGAGCATTTTGTCTCTTGGGTTAGTGTAGCGAAGCTGTGAGATGCATTTAAAGACCAGTTCAACCTCAGTGATTCGGATATTTTCCTTAAATTAAACAATGTGTTACAACTTTACATATATATTCTTCCATCGCCTCATTGAGGCTGTTACACCCTTTATTATACAGAATAGAAGAAGAAAAAATAGACATAGAAATATAAACAATCCCATTTAATCTATTCATACGAACAAACTAAATATTGTAGATTAATTGCAGGCAGACAGACAGACACAGTTAGAGACTAGCTGGTGAAGAAAGTGCAGCATTTTGCAGCTAAAGAGCCAGATATTTTTACTGAGGGGTTGGTGGAGACCAAAACAGAGCTAAAAGGAGAGTGAATATTGGACTTGGGTGAACACAAACGCAGCAAGTGAATACTAACGTTGCTGCTGGATGTGTAAATAGGCAACCGCTTGCTAAAATGTCAGCCACAACCACTTTATAAGGTGATAATATGTCAGTTTTGTGTTTACAGCTTGTTCTGCTGCACTCATGTGGCCAAAAACATCAATGAATGCAGCTTTAAAGAAAAGAAAGTCAAAGAATATTTATTCTGAGTGCCCATCTTCAATGTAAGGTGCTTTTTTATGGCTCCATTATTACATAAAAAGGACAAATAACATGTCTGGTGCTTTGCTTGATTCCCATAATAAACACATTCGCTATAAATCTGCAAATGGGTCTGTGGTGTTACTGAGTGTCACTGTAAACGTACTGTATTGTAAACAGACTAGGAGGGGATGTGAGCTGTCCTGTGTTACACTGCTGTAATACTGCACACCTCGGATGTCACACACACACACACACACACACATGCCCAAATCTTAACAGGTGAATCACCTGTTAGCTGACACCAGACTCCCCTTACGGTGGTTTTCTGTTCAATTTCACATGTAAAAGCTACAACACCACATTTATAAATAACACTCCTAAATATACAAACGGCATCATTATATTGTTGTTGGAGATGTTTTGTTTCCGTGTCTGCTTTTACTCAACAGTTATAATCAAGAAAATAATTACGGGTCACAAACAGTCTGCTGTGGTCTGTACTGTGCTGTGTCTTTTAACTGATAATTAGTGGGAGATCATAAACAGTCATCATAGTCTTCACTCGTCTGTCTGTCTCACAGCATGTTTGTCTCCACAGTCAAAGTAAGTCCACACTCATAATGAGTCTATTATAGTTAGAAAACACAAAGCAACAAACAGGAGCTCCCTTAAATCTTTAACTGTCACTGCTTCTGTGTCTCTGTGTGTGAGAATATTGTCAGGACAGTTTTGTGTTTGTAAAATGTGCATATGTGTGCCACATCCTAAAACCAGGTAACTGTAACTACAAAATCTTTGACAAAATGAAAACAATTTCACTATATCACTGTGTACGCTTTTCTTCTTTTCTTATTATGACTTGTAGCAGCACTCCTTTCTGTTTCCCAAATCAGGAAGTGGAAACGCAACGAGCCTGACACGAAATATATCTTCAGAAGCCGGTAACTGTTAAAAATGACATTTTAACTACCACACGATTAAAGGCACCCTGTGGAGTTTTCCACCACTAGTAGCGCCAACGAGCAATGTTTTTATTAGTGGGTCCTCGTTTTGTTTTGTTTTGTTTTGTTATGCAAACGAGGACGCGCATGTGAGTGAGTGTGACATGATACATATGCCTGCCGTAAGTTTCACATTATTCTTCTGTTTGATACTGTAGCTGGTGCCGGTAACGCGCCAAGAAACGTAGCAATGCATCGACAAAGGCAGTGAAGAAGAAGACGACTAAAAAGTAAACATGGATGTAAACAATGCAGGTTTAAAATATTTAAAAATCAGCTTTGTAAATGTGTGGAAGGCATTGCACATTCGTTAGACCACGGAGACACACAAAATGAGTTTTGGTGTGAAACATTGAAGGTAAACAGAAAATTTTGATTGTTTCTTCCACAGGGCACCTTTAATATTAACAGTAATGCAATTCTCTATTTTCCACAACATATAATCATTTCACTAATATTGAAATATATCAACATTAACATTTTATTTTACCATTAGTTGTTTCTCTCTTGAAATTTTCAACATTAATCGAGTATTCGGTCGCCGTTGATAGAAAAGTAAATTTGCTGGTAAATCAAATTGTTAGACTGCATTCAGAAAACACAGTGTCGTCACTTCAAGAAAAACTAAAGAAAGAACAGCACCCTCTACCTGTTCTGTGCTACAAGGAGTCAAAGAATAAAACAGAAAATAGAGACCACTTATCTCATTCACTAATATGATGTCTCTGAAAATTATCCTCTAACTTCACGTTGTTTTTCATCTTATTTTTCTCCTTTCCTACTGTTTCAATCTTTCTCCTCTATTTCTCACGTTCTCTCTTGTTGTTTTTGTTATCATCTCACTCTTATTCTCTTTCTCTGAGACACAAACACAGAAGGACTTCCTGTCGAGGCTTAGTTACCCTGTCAGAGACCACGACAGAACAACACAGCCAGAGGCAACTTGGAGTCTCTGTGTTACTTGGTGTGTGTGTGTGTGTGTGTGTGTGTGTGTGTGTGTGTGTGTGTGTGTGTGTGAGAAAATTCTGGCATTCAGTCCCTTTGTTTCACTTCTGTTACTCATAGTTTTAGTCTTACATAAACACACACACACACACACACACACACACACAAACTAATTTCGTCCTTAAGTTTCACTTCACCTGTTCCTGTCGCTACTGGCAACCATGGATGCTTTGTTCGTTTGGTGCAACCCAATCCTTTGAGACAAAGAGCGGCTCTGTGGGATATTTTAAACACACACACACACACACACACACACACAGCTAGCCAAGGTAACTCTGTGCTGGCTGGACAAGCAGCTCGGGACAATAACTCAGTTTGTGTGGAGTCCTTTAACAGCCAGTTGACGTCCAGACAACTGCAGGAGACAAACAGGCTCGCTCTTGGTCTGCTCGACTCTAATGGACAAATTTCTGCTAAAAACACTTCACCGATGTACTTCCATAAAGTTGGAGGACTAGAAAGTCAGATCAAAAACAAAATAGCAAAAGGAGGCTAAAGAGGCAGAGGTATCCTGACGTTTGCGTGTCAAGCTTCAAAATCACCGGATCCTGTGCTTCCCATAATGCATCTCGATAACGTCTTTCATTGGCCCTCCCTGCCTGGTAAGCGCCCAAGTCTTTCAAACTTCACACCCCTCAGTCTGCAATGCAGGCAGTCTGTAAAGATTTTCTCCAAACCCGAGCTGGGATAACCCCGATGACGAAGCTCCTCCAGAGCCGCAGAGGACATTTTATAAAAATGTTTTCACAGACTGCACAGTCCTCACCATGAAGAGTAAACAGACTTCAGCATGTAAAATCAGTGTAATGCTCCTTTAACATGACATCCTGACCTGAGCAGTGTGTTGAGAAAAGGGGCATGTTGGTTGCAGTGCCAAATATTCAAAGTGTCAGTGGTGACATCCATCCATTATCTATATTGCTTATCCTTTCAGAGGGTCCCAGCTGTCATTGGGCGAGAGGCGGGGTACACCCTGGACAGATCGCCAGTCAATCACAGGGCCGACATATAGAGACAGACAACCATTCACACCTACGGGCACATTAGAATCGCCAATTAACCTAACCTGCATGTCTTTGGGTTGTGGGGGGAAGCCGGAGTACCTGGAGAAAACCCACGCAGGCACAGGGAGAACATGCAAACTCCACACAGAAGGGTGGGTTCGNNTCATCAGCAACAACATGAACAGAAAACCAACAGGACAAGATGACAGGTGACCTCTGGGAAGTGTAGTGCAGAAATACCACAGTGTAGAGCAGCAAAGAGGCAAAAATATAAACGCAAATCTCTTAAATGTTCACTGTTAACAATCAACAGTAGTTCCCACATCCTCTAAAATGAAACCCTGAGCTGCTGTCAAGCTTTTGATCTCAGCTCTGATGAAATTACTGAGATCCTGTCGGTAAAAGAACGAAACATTTTAATTTACCCTTTGAATGGATTTGTGCTAAACGTAAATAAGCTGCAACCCTCGATAATGAACACTAGCTTCTAAAACCTGAAAGGAGGTGGAAATACTGAATGGGTTTATGTTTGTGTGTGTGTCTCTCTCTCACATACGCACACACACTCAAAATGCACAAATTCTTGGATAAAAACTAATTACACACACTGCTTAACAAACACTAAGGTGTTTCGTACCTCACTCATCTATGA
>NTHP01000020.1:442414-482842 GCA_003416845.1 Oplegnathus fasciatus
TTAAGTTATGAAGTGATGTAACGTTGCAGATGTTAAAAGTTGCATGTTCAGTCTCATTTTTTCTGCCTCATAGCAGTGAGATGAAACAAGCCAATACTGACTGTACTGTATATTTTATCATGGAGAGATGAGAGCGCCTGCTTAGATTAATCTGCCAGCTCAGATAATGGAAGAAAAACACATCATGTTACTTACATGACACATGTACTGTATGTATAAACATGTCACTTCTGTAGCTGCAATCATTGGTTCAGACTCCTCTACAAAATACCAAAGATGCTAGCAGCCCTGTGAGGCTGAACTTAAGCTAAACGCTAACATCAGCATGCTCATATGCTCACAGTGATAATGCTTGCATGTTGATGTTTAGCGAGTATTATGTTTACCATGTTCACTGTGTCAGTTTTGCCTGTTAACATGCTGACATTTGCTAATTTGCACTAAAAACAAAGTACAGCTGAGGCTGATGAGAATGTCTTTTTTTNNTTTTTTTTTTTTTTAGTTACTTGGTCGTAAAAAGTATTGGACAAATTAAAATTCTGACCTCATGACGGCGCTGGATAAAAAGTCGGTGCACCAAACTTCACAGAAATCCATCCAATAGTTGTTGAGATATTTCATATAAAACTGAAAATGTCAACCTCATGGTGGCGCTAGAGGAAAAGTCAGAGGATCACCAAAGTCAGTAGGATACATCCTCTGAGGACTATGAATGTCTGCGCCAAATTTCATGGAAATCCATCCAACAGTTGTTGAGATATTTCAGTCTGGACCACAGCGGACCTATCGACAGATTGATATTGGCAAAAAAAGAGCAGGTTTAATCAACAGTGTGACTGTGCTGTAACCTCAAGTCGATGATTGATTCCCCAACACAGCTAGGGGTGTGTGATATGCACAACATTAATATTAAAACAGTTCAAATTTAAAGTCAAAGAAAACCATAAAACGCAGCCAAGCAAAGCGTGACGAGCCAAGAAAAATCTCCAGACAGCCGTAAGTGAAAATATTAAATCATCACCCAACCTTAGTTCAGCTAAATTAATGAAATGCTTTAAAAAAAAATGTCAAACTTGGCAACAAAAAAGAGAGAGGGGAAGAAGCAAGGTCTCTATTTCATTCACTCTGTGCCTCTCTCTCTCACACACACACACACACACACCTCTTCATTATATCCCAGTTGACAGGTACTGGGAGTCTGAGGTGCTGTTCTGCTGTGTGTGTGTTCCTGCTGCAGTCTCATCCTCCATAAAACAGCTTCCCTCCGAGCTGACTGTGCTCTGCTGAGGTCCTGACACCACAGCCATCTTGGCTCTTCTTGGCACTGCTGGCTGTAGATGTCTTTTTTTTTTAAGCTTTACCCGTTCAAGGGACCAAAAATGACCAGATAATCTCCAAAATAGACGCTGATATGTGCAGTGGATGGGGTTCTGCTGACACTGTATTGAGTGTCTGCGTACACAGATGTGTTTACATGTTTGTTGACATGTATGATTGGCACATTCAGTCCACGAGGTCATACATTTTGGGTGTACAGCCAAAGTCAGGATATCTCAGCTTTTGCTGCTTCAATGTCGACATTTTTTTAAGGATAATGTCTTTCACAAGCTGTCCAGCTTTATGGAAGTACAAAAATAAACGACTGGGGAATGTTTTTTCCAGGTGAAAAAAAACACACACACAGGAACCACAATACATTTTCACCAAGCCAGACACATGCTGTGTAATAAACAGCAAAAACAGAAGAAATACCAAACCTGAAGTTAAATTTCATTCCGTTCCTGCTGATAAATCACAGATATAAACGGGGCTGAAACATTTGCCGTTTCCTGCTTCACAAATTTTGAGGATTCGCTCTGCTTTTCTCTGTTTTATAACATTTTGGTTTTTGACTGTTGGTTGGACAAAACAAGAGACCTGAAGGTGTCACCTGGAAAAACATGATGGGCATTTTTCACTACTTTGCCAAACCTGGAGTTAAATATTATTCCATAACTGCTGATATCAATCACTGATATATACAGTATGAATATCAGTAACTAGAAGGGCCACAGTGGTAAAGAGGAGGGGACCATTGTTTAAAATAATTTTGTTTGAAGTTGGGAATTCACCGGGGTTTGCAGTGGTTAGTTTAGGGCAGAAACTAACAACTATTTTCATTGTTTAGCCTTTAAAATGTCAGAAAATAGTGAAAAATGTCCACCACAGTTACCCAGAGTCCAAGGCGACGTCTCCAGGTGACCTCACACTGGAGAAGCTGCAATTTTCTGTATCAGCGATAGATCACTTTATCAATCAAATAACTTTGTAACATCAACACAGAGACCTAATGAGACAGTTTTGCAGCCATTTGCCAGAATTTTAGCCATAATCAGGTGTATAACAAACACTGTTGCTGAGGAAGGCACAGAAACACACTGATCACTGCAGTCCACCACGCTGTGAGTCTGCTCTGCAACCAGTGGCCTAGTTTGACATTAGACACAGTGCTGCATCTATACACCCCCAGGCCTGGACTAATGCAGTGTGTGTGTGTGTAGAGTATGTGTGTGGCAGCAGGGGGACAGTGTATCTGCTTGCATGCCACATCACTACAGCCACCAGGATCAATCAAAACCACCTTCATCATCATCTCCTTCCACCATTAAAGAACGGAGAAAATCTGAACTCTTCGATGTCGTTGACACAGTCGTGACTCCTACAGGACTGCTTCTTATTCCACATGTGTTTTCTTAGCATCGGGTCTCGTCTCCACCCTGCTGAGAGAACGTGAGCTGTTCCACAGAGTCTGGAGTGAGTCGCCTCTGTATCGAACCTTGCTTGATATTTACAACGCTTCGCTGACCGTGTCACTCTGGAAACTAAAACTTCAGCACATGAAAGTTGAGACTACCTGCTACCTGAGTGTTTTCTCTTCTGCTATCTTTTATTTATTAAGTAACAACAATGAATTAAGGATCAAACAGATGCAACGTCACATTTTTCCTCAAAAGCGTCATGGTCAAAAAGATTTAAAGACAGAAATGTTCAAACGTTTCCAAGAAATGCCCAAAATGTCTGTGTATGACTTTAAAGCCTGAAGTTCTACGCCGACTCATGTTTAATTACTTCACCTTCATCACCAACATTTAATGCTTATAACCACCTCTCATGCTTTGCTGTTGGTGGCAGTCCCTGATAAAAGGCCATGACAAATGAGGGGAGTTAATTCAGGCTGTGCTTATTTAAGTAAGAGATATTATCACCCAGAGGATTTAATAGCTGGCTGCCGGGCTGATCAACGGCTGCGATTAGAAGAGTTCAGAACAGAAACGTCGGACTAAAGCTCTGTCTCAGAGAGGAGACGGAGAGAGAGACGTGGAGAGAAATGATGGAAAGAAAAATCCAAAAGGAAGAAGAGATTGGGAAGAGAACATCAGGAGTAAGCTAATTACAGAACATTTCAGATTTCCTTTCAGATTTGTTAACAGATGTATAATGCTGTTCCATAGTAAAAAAAATCATATTTCTTACTTTCACACTATTACCCTGCCTCCTCAGTGGGAAATAGACCTGCTCTATTATCTAATTACCCAAAAAAAATTCAAAATAAGGTACGCAAACATCAAGCCTAATCAGCTCTCTGATCACTGGGACTGTTCCCATATTTTGGAGCACAAATTACAACCTCATCTCTTTCTTTTGGAAATCAGGCTTGTCACATTAATTTACCACCCTTCTCACTTTCCTTTATCATCCTCCTATCATCTCTCGCTTTATCGAGGAAGCTGGAATTTCTTTTTCATACAGTATCTTACATCCCACAAACAGGTGGAGCGCGTCGGTGTTTTGTCCGATGACAACATGCCAGCTTTTTCCACATTTTTCCCCGCACGTATTTCTTTGTCTAGAAGCCGACCTCTGCTCTTTGTAGGTTAATTCACCAAAAGTGAAACCTGGTCCTCTTTGCGTTTAATGTAAAACTGGACTTAAAAGAGGACTCAGCTCTCTTTATGGTCCACTGGTGAGATCTTAGAAAACCTTTTCTTTGCAACAAAAATCAGTTCGACTCAAATACACCAAATGGAACCTTTACTAATAAATGGATTATTGATAATGCAGCTTCAACCTGTGCTGGACTTCCTGCTCTTAGTTCTTGAAGGCATGTGCTCTTTCCAGCTTAAGCACTGCAGCTGCACAGACCTGATATAACTGCCATGACACAACTGTACGAAGTAAAATTATCACTCCCTCATTTGGAAAGCAAAACCTCCAAAATCTTTCTCTGGATTCCACTACTGTCTCCAGTTTTCCTCATAACAGGAAGAGGAATGAAATTATGGCCCTCCAAGAGGAACAAAAACAAGAACTTGCAGGCAAACACAAAATTAATATTGTCAAGAGACCTCTGTCTTCATCAAAGCAGGGCCAAGGACTAAAACCCTGCAGTCTCTGCAATTATTGCTGCTAACCACAGACCTCCAGGTGACGGTGCAGCTGTGTGGACAGGACCTTTGTCTCCGCTTCATGGAGACCAGAGTCTCACTCAGCAGACTGTAGTGTTTTATTAAAGAGTTTTACATCTTTATTAAGGAGATGACAAGAGACTGCGGCGTCCTCTGCGGCCTTAACAGTTCATCTTTATCATGCTGACAGGGGAGAGGAGGGGAGAGGAGAGGAGAGGAAGGCAAGGGAGAAGAGGTTACGAGAGGACAAGACAGGACAGGATACGAGAGGAGAGGAGAGGAAAGAAGGACAAAGGAAGGAAAAGAGAGAGAGAGGAGGAAAAAGGAAATGAAGGGAGAGGAAAGGAGAAGAGAGAAAAAGGAAAGGAAAGGAGAGGTTAGGAGAGGACAAGACAGGACAGGACATGAGGAGAGGTGAGGAGAGGAAAAGAAGGAAAGGAAAGGTAAGAGTGAGAGGAGATGAAAGAGAAGGACAGATTAATGAAGGAAAGGAAAGGAGAGGAGAGGTTAAAACAAAAGCAGGAGAGAAGCAGTAAAGGAAGGAAAGAAAATGGAAACAGAGGAAGCAAAAACAGGAGGAAAGTCGAGGTGAGCAGAGAAGAAGAAGAAGAAAGAACAAACAGACTGGAGTGGAAAAGAAAGAGAACTTGAATTCAGCCTCCCGAGCGTCTCTCCCACCGTCTCTTCCTAACATGACGGAGCATTTGATGAGAAAACAACAACAACAGCCTGAACTGGAGTGAACACAGAGAACTGTCTCATCACAGTACTTCTAACGCCATGACACTGTCTCCAGTGATCTCTCCTCACTGTCCTCTGTCTTTCTCTTCACTCATCCATGCGTAGCGCTCTCAGCCGGCCTTCAATAGAGCCATTTCTCATCCCTCCGTCCTCTCTTCCTCTTTTCTCTCTTCTCTCTCATGGTGATAACTGAGCCTCCCGCTCCCTCTCTGCCTCTCACATCCTTCACATGTCTATTTATTTACTTTTTGAAAACTGTGTTTAAACTCGGTCTTTGTTTGGCCCCTCTCCCCTGTACCGGCTCCTGCTCCCCTCCTCGTCCCCTCTCAGCAGATTCTCAGCTCGAACCATGAAAGATTAGAAGGAGGGTTACATAAGTTTCCCCGTCGTATCTTTCAGCAGCTCTCTCTCTATCTTTGTTTCTCGCAGTCGGATTTATTCTCAGTCTCCCCTCTCTCTTTCAGTTGCTCTCTTCTCTCTCTCTCTCTCTCTCTCCGGGAGATAGAGCCATTTGTTTTGTGGTGTTACAGCAGGTTAAGCAGTGAGTTCTCTGCTCGGGCTTAATTTATGTTGTCAGCACAATGCGCTGAAATATCTCTGTTGCTCTATAAAACTGCTCGCCATTGGTGAGGTGTGAATTTGATCAGTGTGAATGAAATCTGAGATCATGGAGAATCTTCCGATGTTGTCCAGCACGATCACACGAGGTGAAGAATCCCAACTTGAGTCTAAAAGTGTCTCTGGAGCAGCTGCAAGCGAGCACTACTTCCAGTCGAAACTGGATTCAGATCTTTTATCTCTGTCACCTTATTGGTTTTCTTTGGTATTAATCATTAGAGGCCGGTTTGGTAACTGGTGTCGCCTCACAGAGTTTTGGGTTTGACTTTCCAAAGTGATTTATTGCTCCCGTTTGGTGCTGCCAGTGTACAATTTTGCTGAAGTCACCAGCTCGAGACAAGGATGTAAACTCCTGCTGCTTCCCACTGTCGAACACAGCTAATAAAACAGAAAAGTGGAGTTCCAGAAGTGTTTTCTCCAAGCCAGGAGTCATTTGCTATGCCGTTGCTATGGCGATAAATGCCAGCCTGAGGTGTAAATCATAATCAGACAGAATTTCCATTTTGTTTCACATAATTCATTCAGCCTGACGTCGTGTTTATGTTGGCCAATTTCTTGTTGGTAGGGGGATTATGTTGTTTTGTTTTGCCCTCACCGTCACAGCATGTGATGTATCCGCCCCATCAACATCATTCTGAGCTGACGCAGAAGCAGTTAACGCGATGTTTTACACTGATCAAAGACTTACGCAGATTTAAGAGTCAGAACCAGGCTGGCAAATGAAATCAGTAAAGTTTCTGAATTAATCCGAGAAAGTGAATTGAATTTAACCGCTGAATGTTTTAACAGATTTAAATTAGTGGTGCAGCAACAGAACTATAAGCTCAGTGATTGGTGGTTTCTTCCACAAATGCACCTTGTTAGCCATAGCTGACTCCTCCTCCTTCATTTTTTATGTCCAGGTGCTTCTACCTTTGACTTTTTATCAAAGAACCACATATTTTCTAACACAGCTGTTCATCGTTTGTACTGATGATCCAACAAGTGACGATCCAACAAGGAGATCCACGTCTTGGATGGGAATGAAACAAGGATTACTAAAACCCTGCCCTGCAGTACCCAACCCATGCACTCACGTGCCGACCAATATCGGCTGGACTTTGTCAACTTTAAGGCAAAGCAGTGAAGCTTTTTAGAGCTCTAAAAGGGAGGTATTCCCTTAATGACCGATGGCTGAATTTACGCTTGAAGAGGAGACACTCATTTTCCACCTGCTCCCTCTGTACAGTCAGTCACTCTGGCTAAGATGCCTTAAATGTAAATGATATCATATCCTACGGCTGCTGTAGGATCTGTTTCCCTTCCTGCTTTTCTACAGTCTCAGTGAAACAATAAAGACCGACATGAAGAGAAATGTTTCTCTCTGTGCTACTGAAGAGCACAATACGATAGCATTAATCTGGGTTATGTGGGCAGATGTGTTATATAACCACACAGTCTTTATCAAAACAATCTGAGCTGCTATTAACATTCACACGATAAAATCATGTTAACACACACACAGATGGAGAGAGTGAGAGAAAGAGACAGAACAAGTGACCTCTTTAAGACTTCAGATCAGTCGCATGTCTTCTTGTTCACACGAGCAGCTGGTGTGCAGCGTTACATAACCGGCTTTGATTATTACTAATTAGCATAAAGGGTAACTTAATTAAACAAAAATATCTCACACGGGAAGACGCCTGCGATGAATGTCGTCATCAGACTGTCATTTTTTATTTTAAAGCACAAGCAAAAAGGAAACACCTCCTGCTCGTCATTATTTTGCATTTGCTTGACATGAAATAAGTGATCTGTCATTGACAGGAGAAGTCTCTTACAAAGAGAAAATGTCAGAAAATACATTTTGTTGCTGTGATTTTATTACATTTTTGTACCTTTTAATGTTTGATGTTTTCGTTTTTGTAAGTTTCTCCTTTCAAATCATAAGAAGCCAAGGGAGGTATGGGGGTATTATTGTTGTAATATTATTTGCAAAAATGTGTGGAGAGCTGTGAAACTGTATTTCAATCCATATCTGCATCCTCAGATTTGTACAGGAATCTGCCAACGTGTATTCAGATTTGCGAGTGTACCAAGATTTTGTCTGCTTTTGTGGAACAGCACCAGAGCAATTTACCGTCAGCAATGTTGACAAGGCTATAAAGTATAAAGTAGATTAGTGACAGTTCTTGTAATACAAAAGGCGCATTTGGTGTAGGAATGCAAGTAATTAAGATTATCAATTAATCTGCCAGTCATTTTCTGGATTCATCGATTTTTTTTAATCAAAAATTGTAAACAATCAATTTGAAATCAGAGAATGTTTTGCTTGAGGAAGGACCGAACGATCAATTATCAAAGAGTTGAACATTAATTTTCTGTCACTTGCTTTTGTATCAAATTTAACTTACAGAAATATAAAGACTTGCTAAAGATTTGGGAAAATAGAAGTGCACAGAGGTCTCTCTCCACAGAGAATGGGAATGATTGGTTTTGGCTCTGCCATGTTAATATAACAGCTCAGAGGTCATAAGGTATCCTGGTTCACAGAGGGCAGTCATACACTACAGATTAAAACTCACCTGCCATAGGAATCTATATGTATATACATATATGTCTATATGTGTGTTTCAGTGTGGTTTCTGTGTGTCATGTCTTAATTATTTTAGAAAATGATGCCCGATTTCCATCATCACTTCAGTATAACCTGTTGTTTGTAAAAACTCCTCTTCTGGTTGTATTAGTCCTTTAATAAAGTCAGTCAGTTAGAGTGTGTTGAGTCTCATGTGCTTCTGTAATCCCTCTCCCCACTTGTCCCCCTCCTTTTTGTCAGCCTCCCCCTTTTTGAGCTGCAGATAGGATCTTAAGGAGCACGGGACCATGGTCATAAAATCCAAAGACCTTTAAGTTCCCTCTGGACTGAAACATTCAGAGGTCAGTTATGGCTGTGCCCCATTCTAAAGTCAAGCCTGGAGGTAATTCAGAAAGTGCTTTTTATTGCCCTACAGTCTTAACTGAAGGTTGGCACTATCCATGTTACCACTTGTGATGTGTCCAACACAGACAGTATCCCACGTGTCTCAGTGAGACCTCAAAGACAAAAACGTACAGCTTACAGTGGATGGAAACAACCCAGATCGTTGTTATTAATTTAACATTGTTTAACATGAAGCTGCTAGAAAGCTTCAGTTCCACTTTCTATCACCATCTGAAACTGTGCACATTTATAGCTCACAATGCCACCAAAGTAGTTACAGTGTAAACATAAAATATGGAAAATAGTTAGCATAAACTAGAGAACATCTAAAAGTATTGTATCTTCGGTCTTGTGTGCACCAGAGTTATACAACTCTATCAGTACAGCTCTGCAGCCTACACATCCCTGAAGGTGAGGTGTTCCTGCTGGGTGTAATACTTTAGGACCCCACCCTGCTAACAAACAATTATCACTCCTGGTTAAACTTCAGTAACTACATATCGCAATATTGTTTTTATTTATTGTAGTGAAAAAACTGATCTTAGGAATCGAAATTAATTTGGCCTCATGTTGCCACTGACCTGTTAATCAGAAAAGTTTTCACCTGCAATGAATCTAGTCTGTTTCTGCTCTGCTGCTGGATCTTTGCCACTCATTTCCTGATTTTAACCACAACACTTAAGCTATGGGCAAATCGCAAACACCAATCTGCTCCAGCATTGAACATTACTTTGCATTCACTGGTTATAAAAAGTGAAGTGTAGTCGAATGTTTTTTTATTTTAATGGCGTCATCTCATTGTGTCCTCTTTTTCTGCAATGGTTTAACGGCACGCGACTGGTGAATTAGCTCCACCAAATGTTCTTGATTTGCCCGACTCCTAATATTGGCATGACAGTAGTGAAAAAACACTTTTCTTTTACTGATTGTCTAGAAATTTGATAACAAGTCTAGGTCAAAACCTAGCATATGGCTGGACCATGTATGCTGTATTGTGGTTGTACGAGGTAGTGTAGTGTTTGTTAGCCACGTTAACTACACACTGCTGGGTCGACGGTGTCATATACGACATCCTAAATATCTCCAGGATGCTGCAGCCAGAGACCGGAGAGCAGACCGTTACCGTTGTGCCGTTCCGATCAGCGCTCCGGTGCGATCGTCTCCCTTTCAGAAGCTCTGTAATCCAGCCTTGGACTGCGGTGTCTTTTTGGAGACTTTGTAAAATAAATCCAGAATGATAAATCCAACACTGAATGTCTGCTGTGATTATTTACCGATTTTTCTGTGTTGAAAACAGCTGTTGTTGTTGTTAGCTGTCCATTAGCAATCCCATGATGCCGTGGGTTGACTCTTACAACCAGTCAGAGACAGTTTAGGACTGAGGTTACACGGTCCCAAATAATAGGCTACCTATAGCCCATAGGTAGCTATTTGGGACTCCCAATCAGATGGGCTGTTCCAACATCAAGTGGGCCGTGGCCGGAAAGTCGAATTCTTTTCCCACACAATTTTTCTTTTCCCACATTGCTGGTGGCCTTGCAGCCCACTAGGTGATCCCCTAACTTTTTTTTTTTTGAGTGAAATATTTGGACTGTTCATCTATTACCACCATTTGGACAAAATTTTAATTTGCCAAAACTTTGGTTTATGACGAAAGAATTAATGAGCATGCTAGCTTGCTAATGTTAGTATTTATCTCAAAGCACTGCTGTGCCTGTGTCCAACCTCACAGAGCTGCTAGCATTCCTGTAGTCTCTTAGTTTTGTTTATATGTTTACAGCAATAATAATATTATATAAGAACTGAAAAGAGTTTAAGAGATTCAAGAACAAACAAAAATCTGCCACATAATTTTCGGAGGCTTTTCTAAATCAGCCACTGATTTAATGTTGCCAGCTTATCTCAGGAAAGAAACATTGATATTTCCTCACCTCACTTATAGCCTTCAGGCTTGAATGAAGAGTGTGAAATTGCATTTCCAAATTAGTGTTTTCTCTTTAACCAATTTTTCAAGTTTGGTGGCAGAGAACACTGACTTGCTTACGAGACACGTGTAAGACGTGTCTTAAACATCCCAGCATAAGTCTTATTTAGTGGAAGTTCATATAAATGAACTCCTTTACATCATTAGTGTTTGTAAACAAATTGGAAAAAATTGCGGTGATGCAAACCCCCCAGTAGTCTCTGCTGAACCGGTACGACTCATCCCGAAGTGTGTATGAATATAAGAGAAGATTATTGTTCCTAGCAATTCTGTAATCAAACTCAGTGGAAATTATTTTTTATCTCTCAAGTGATCCCCTCTCCCATCATCACTCCCCCTTAGTCTGCATAACTGTCACTTTTCCTTTTCTTCGCCATATTTTTTCCTGCCTTGTTGCCACTGTGGTGGAGTACTTCTGTGTTTCCGTATCATTTACACGGTGCGACAACAGTTGTTGGTGGCAGCTCTGTTTAAGTAATTTAGTTTACCTGCTGTTTCTCCTCTCTCTCTCGCTCTCTCTGTCATTGGCAGTATGCTCTGGAGAGGCTGAAGGTGATGTGCGAGGACGGTCTGTGCACAAGCCTGAGCGTGGAGAACGCCGCAGAGATCCTCATCCTCGCCGACCTGCACAGCGCCGACCAGCTCAAGACGCAGGCTGTGGACTTCATCAACTAGTGAGTTACACGCCTGCACTGAGATCATTCATCTCCAGAACTACTTCCACACTTATGCAAACATTTTTTTCTGTTACACACGCATGCACACGCACACTCATACACTTAGCTTTTCGTCAAAGGAAGTCATTAATTTTCAGTGGGAGCAATTTTTGTCTCCCGAGGAAATTTAATTTAATCCTCAGATCAGACCATTTTGCTGCTGTATCATATTGGGCCATTTAGCAATAAAGCTCAGCTGCTGATGTTAATCATGTTGCAGGCAGCCTGTTTAGGTAAGATGGGGCCTATTAGCATCAATGACTGCTATTTATGTCCATGGAGAGGTGATTGATCCAGTATCTGAATGCCCAGTTGAAACAAAAAGCTGTCTCTCAGTCATTCCCTAAATTCATCACTTCCCCTCTGTTTTCTGAATCCTCTGTCTCTGAGCCAGACACATTTACCATCCCTTTGTTCATTTCTCTGTCCTCTCTTTACAGCTTTACTCCATCTCCTGGCCTTGTTCCTGCATGGCTCCGTCTCCCTCCCTCTTCCATTCACTCCCATCTTCCCTTCCATCTTCTCTCCCTTTCCTCCCTCTCCTGTTCTGTGCTTACGAGCTCATGTGCGCCTAAAGGTGTTCAGTAATGCAGATTTCTGCCCCTAATCCCAGTCATTAATTGTGGTTATGGGCGTTATGACAGTTTAATTTGCGACAGCGTCGTTGTGGTGGTGGGAAAATTGGCCACAGGGGACTCCTGACCGGCAAAGCGTTATCAACCCTCCTCCTGCGGACACAATGGACAGCAACAAGAGCAAGAAAACAAAAATCAATTTAGAGGACGAATATAGAAAACAGACGACACTGAGGAACCAATAATCCTCCCCCCAGTAGCACCTCAACCTCTTTCCAGACCAGTCTTTACAAGCAGCTTACAGTCATTTAGCAGAGACAATAGGAGTCCTCTCCAGGGATGTAGCGGAGAATAAAGCCACCCAAACACTCTTTATCCACTTTGTTTATAGAAAAGAGTTTACCCACTTTTTTAGCCTAACATGAATCTTTAGGTATGAGTAAATTCATAGAATAAATCACAGTAAGTTGTGCAAACGTGACGTGAGTAATATGAAGCAAGAGACTTTAAAGGCAGAAAAAAATAGTGCTTTTCTGAAAGTAGTGTTTTGTTGATAATAGTGGTGGTTTGCCTTATCAATACCACTGACTGGAGGTCATAGTTTGGCCTCTTTTTAATTTACCTTCACATCACTGCTCCTCTCCCTCCCTCTCTCCCCTCCTGTCCCCCTCTGCAGACTTTCATTACTCTCCCTCACCTCCCTGTTTTTTTTAGTTATTTATTTATTTTTTTGTCGCTGCTGCCGTCTTACTCTCTCCTCCCTCGGTCCATCCCTCCTCCTTCCTCTCCTGCTGTGGCTGCTCTCCTCGTGCCCTTTCGCTGGCCTGTTGCCTCAGCGTCAGCACACTGGCCATTACTGTAAGCAGGGGGTCACTTCCTCCACAGAGGATAGGGTCAGAGGTTGGCTGGAGGTCTGGAGCTGCTGTGTGGACAGCATATGACTACACACACGCACACACACACACACACACACATAAACACATCAGAGTATCAAGAGTAGACATGCCAAGACACAAACACATGTGAACACACACACACACACGCTGTTTATTTACACACAATAAAACATGAAAAATGTCATTAAAGGCCACACAGCGGTGTGCGTGATAGTGCAGCCCAGCACCCTGAGGGCATCAGGAGGTTGAAGACTGCCACAGGGTCTGCTGATGGAAACTCACATCTGTGGGAGATGACGACCACAAGTAAAGCTCATCAGCAATTAATTACAAGATTCATCCAAAATTGTCTTGGTTTTCTGGCTTCCATGAAATTATCGTTGAAGCTGTAAATTTCAAAGAGTTCAAAATGTCTTGAAAAGAGTGTGAGGATTTCCCATATCAAAATTTTTCACGGCAAAAACAAGATGAAAAG
The DNA here is from genome assembly GCA_003416845.1 of Oplegnathus fasciatus. NCBI lineage: Eukaryota > Metazoa > Chordata > Actinopteri > Centrarchiformes > Oplegnathidae > Oplegnathus > Oplegnathus fasciatus. The sequence continues at coordinate 455,824 of NTHP01000020.1, forward strand.
AAGATAAATGAGGAATCTGTAATTAATGTGTGTAGTTTCTCCTTGATAATTAGCCCTGTGCTTTCTGTTCCTACACCACCTCAAATACTGTATATCACCTGACAACAATACTTGCTGTTCAGATTGAAGTAAGAAATACCAGAGTCAGTTTTCTTTTATTATATGTATATACTCTATGTATATTTATATATATTTATATATTTATTATGTTTATGTTATTATTATTGAAGCAAAAATGTGTAAGCAGTATTTTAATTGTAGCTGGTTGAAATTGAGCTATTTTTTAAAACTAGTTTATATGTTATTGGGTAGTTTCATCTTAACAATGCTTAATATTTTACAAGATAATCATATGTTTTGAATGAATATTCTCAATCAGCAAAGTAATCAGTTACTTTAGCTGTCAGATAAATGTAGTGGGGGCAAAAAGTGAAATATTCCCCTTTGAAATGTAGTAGAGTAGAAGTATGAAATAGCATCAAAGTTTCTTTCCACCACTGACCATATCATGGCCACTGTAGTCAACATGTAATGAACTGAAATACAGCAGTTTATGTAGGGAATCAGATTTATTGCCAAGTAGGTTTGCACGTACAATGAATTTGTCTTGGTATGTAGGTGCACAACAATAAACATAGTCAGTAGAAAAAAATAAGAAAAGGAAAAGGTGAAAGCAAGTACTGTGAGCCAGAAGCATAGCTTAAATATAAAATAGACAATAAAATATGAAAAAAATATTATAAAATAAAGATACAGACAATATTTCCTCTACAGTATGGCTGTTATTTAAATTAAAGAACTGCACGGATTTATGCAGGAATGTGCAAAATATTTGCCAAGAATGTGCAAAAGTTATTTATTATTATACAGTATTTAAAGTCAGTTGAAGAATAAAGAATATTTGCAATGTACAAAGAAACAATACATAAAAATAAATTTGAGTATACTGTATGTTACTATTACTCTAAAGCATGGTGTGCAACCTGTAGTCGGAACCCCCCAAGGGGTTGCAAAGTATATCTGAGGGACTGTGAAGTGATTAACGATATAGAAGAGATTTAAAAAAAAAATCTGCTACACAATTCTGTTTATTTTTTTCTCGCTTCTCTCGCTTTTTTCTCAAATTGTGTGAAATGCTATAGAGCTTTACCTCCTCTAGACTATTGAAACGGAACAATGTGTGAAGGGAGCATCATTTCTCGGTTGAAGTGCTCACAGCTCATAGCCGTATGTGTGAAGAGGGGTTGCATGAAGGTATTGGCTACATAGATATGATATGATATGATATGATATGGTATGATATGATATGATATGATATGACAAAACTATGACTCAACAGACTTTGTCGTCACAGCACCACATATTTATGATCCTTGAATGTTGCCTTTTATTTGTGTGATGTTATTTCTCTCAAAATGACCTTTGGGGTTAAATATTTAAAAATATAAAGTAAATAACAGCTCTGCCAGCTGGTATGACAAATCCTTAATGTCTCAGAGCTGCACTCCACACAGATGGAGTCATGTAATCCCAAGCTCTTGAGAAACTTGTTAGTTTGTGCACTTATTTTATTTGCTTGCCCATTTAGTTTTCTTAAACATGTTTCCCACTTTCCTCTACTTTGTGTCTCCTCTCTTTGCCTTCTTTCACTCAGTCACGCAGCTGATGTGATGGAGACATCAGCCTGGAAGTCCATGGTGATCTCTCACCCACACCTGGTGGCAGAGGCCTACCACTCTCTGGCCTCGGCTCAGTGCCCCTTCCTGGGTCCCCCAAGAAAACGACTCAAACAGTCCTAGTGGTCCTGAGAGACTCTCCTGTCATAACCCTGCTGTGTCCTCCTGTACCGGCAACCTCACTGCTTCTCCCTCCCAGTCCTCCTCTCTCTTCTACAGCATCCGGAGACGCCCAAGACTGAACCCCACGGCTAGATATGGCTAGGGGGAGCTACTCAGCTGGGCAGACCACAGAATTACAGGACTGATGCTACAGAGGAGGTACTACACGTCTCTGTAGGTGGGGATGGGTTGAATTCTATAAGATCTGAACCTGGATATGTATGGATTGCAAGCTCAAAGCCTTGCGTATTCCATATATCCTTTGTCTACGATATTGGAAAGCTAGAACCATAATCTGCGAGTCAGTCATGTAAAGAACTGATCTTCTGGCTCGAAAGGAAAGGTCAACGCTGAGTCCCTGTAAATACGATTTTGTGACATATTGTCTTGTACAGTGTCTCGAGTGTTAAAGCCCGAACTGTGCTTGTAAAAGACAAGTGAAGAGGATCAACCAACCAGAAAGTGAGAGACTATTGTTCCCATTGTTGATGATTTAAACAGTGTTTCTGCAAAGTATTGTTTTTCTAGACCATAAACAATTCTCGGTTTGAGTGAAAGAAGACGAGCCTGAACACGTTTTAATGTTTACTATTTAGCCTGTGCCTTAAACCGGGCAAACACTGTACGGATGAAGCCCGAGTTTAGCCCCAGTGGCTAATTTTAGAAGCAGGATGAATTCAATGTGTAGTTTGAAGGGGATGCCAGATTAATTGGCTGAACAATCAACGTTCTGGCTGTCAGACGATTGGTTGGATTTCTGGCATGTCAGAAATTTCGGTCGGCTGTCTTGCAGTTTGAGCAGATCCACAGTCCGATTTCCCACATGGCTGCTGTCCAGATATCCACTGTAACTGTAGTGAGCTTGTTTTAATATTATTGGAGAAGTATTTTACATGTTGTGGCTAAAACTGTAGTCTTGACTGAGACTGCTGTGATATTAAACTGAACTTCGCTGCAGAGCAGACAGCCAGCCATCTGCGGCTCCATGTTTTTTGTGTTTTTTTTTCTTCTTCTTCCATTCACAGCAGCATTGCACAAAGTGATGCTGCCTTTCTCTCTTTTTGTCAACATTGATGGGGATGCAGTCGTCTTGTTTGAATAAACTTTATTGGATTTGTCTCTGGACTGAAATTCATTCTTACATTCAGTGTAAGCAGCCACGTCGTGGCTGTTTAATTGAACCGTACAGTGTGAGCATAAACGTTGCCGTGCAGACAAGCAGATTAATATGGAGTAGAGTGAGTTAATCACCTGTTACCACAATGCATTCCCTGTGACTGAAACAATGTTCTGGCTTTTGAACCTATAAAATACAGATCTTTTGAATTTTGTCCGGCGTGTGTCCGTCTTTTTCATCCTTGATATCTTCATTATTTCTCATTATGCAGTGTGGCCACATCTACCAGTTACTGACTCATTAATGCACAGCCTCTTTCAACTTGCTGCCAGACCAGTGTGTGTGTGAGTAACACATTTCAGTTTCAGGCTTAATCCTGTTGTGATCAAAGTTCAATCACCAGCGCACGTGCTGCTCACCTCAACTGACCGCGAGGGCTCATATCCAGCTGTGTCGTATGACTCAGCTCTCACCCATGGTCACAGGCCTGTTTGACTTGTCTCCGTGGCCTTGCTTAGAGAACAGATAGGTTGTAATCACTTCAGAGAGAGTTGGACCTTTCTCTTGGACAGTATTTTAACAGGGATTTCTCTGTGTTGACCAAAGTCGAGGCCCAGTGGGCTTTAAGGAAGCTCATCCCTGAGCCCTACAAATCGCTCCTCATCCAACAGTCAGCCCTGGTCAGCAATCTTTGGGGATATTCTGGCGTTATCCCGGCGCTCATCAAATGGAGAGAAGGCCATTATTTGTGTTCATGACAGACCACATATTAGTATATCATTTATATTGGTAGCATCATATTTTGAAGATATGGTGATAGAGGTGTGCCTACCAGTTAAATGTGAGGAACATCATTTTTTAATAATATATATATATCGGGGGGATTTTATGCCTTTATTAGAGAATCAACAGTAGTGAGATGACAGGAAACAAGGAGAGAGAGAGAGGTGGGAACGACATGCAGCAGAGGTTCCCAGCCAGACCTGAGACGATTCGATTCATGTTGCGATTAATTTACTGAAGAATGTGATTACTGTTTATCATTATAGAAAAATAATTTGTTACTATGTTAACTATAGACAAATAATTACTGTGACACTGACACTGACACAGCCCAGCCTTGCATGTTAGCAGACTTGTTTATTGCACATGTCGTTTACGGGGCTATACTGTATAAACAAGCTGACTTGCTCAGTTCTCAAAGACTACATTTTGTTCATTTTTTTTCTGCTTAAATTTGTGTATTGTATTTTATTCACACTGTCAGTGTGTTGTTATGTGCTGTGTGTGTGTGTTTTAATGAACGGTAAGATGGACCCAAAAAAAAGATCCATCTTGATAGACAATTAAGTTGTACTCTTTAGTGCTCCTTAAAATATTGTCTCATTATGGTGCTGGGTCATATGACAGCAATCAGTATAACACATACAGTATATTAATAAACATATTTGTGGATATTGATATATATCAGAATATGGCAAAATAATCAATCAAAATAATATTTGATTAGCACCCAATCACATCATATCACTAAGGTGTTTGGTGCGAAACTATTGATACACACTCAGTGGCTACTTTATTAGGTACACCGTCTAATGCAATACAATACAACTGTTCTGCCCCAAAGTCTACTTTTATGATGCCCATAATGGTTTTTTTGACACTGTCATAGAGGTGTTGATCAATTTATATGTTTTAGCATAGAGGTCATAGTTAGTAATGGTGTTGTACTGGACTACATTATATTGAGAGGTGTTTCTAATATTCTGCCCTTTTATGTATGTAAATGTGAAGAACAAAAAAAAACAAACTCTAATATAATGTAGTCCTGACTGAACATTATGAGCTTCATAAAGATAGATGTTATGGAAGAACAGTTGCACTGGATTGCATTAGATTGTACAGGTAATGTAATATTATGGTAATAATAGGGCATTGAGTGTAGATATACTATATATATATATCTATGTATACTGTATGTATACATATATATATGTATGTATACTGTATGTATACATATATATATATGTATATGTATATGTATACTGTATGTATACATATATATAACTGCAAGGCCTACCATTAACTGGCTATTTTAAAAAACCTTCACAATTGAAATGTTTTAGCATCTCCTCGTGGAAGTGGAAAAAGGAGAACAGGGTTGGATAGCGTACACTTTATAATGCCTGATAACCCTCAACTAAGCCTTCCAGCCAATATTTCTGAGGTTGAGAATTTCCCTGTAAAGGTCAAGGAGTGTGTGAACATGGTAGGCATATGGTGCTCTATAAGTGGGCATGCGTGTCAGCACAATGTGCTTTTTTGGGAATGTCCCTGAGATAGGAAGAGGCTTTGTTAACTTGAGTCAGGCCTGCCAGTGTGACCTTCTTCATATGAGCTGGAATTTGAGGCATCAGGGTGTGATTTTTTTTCTAGCTTTGATAGTCAGCTTGTGTAGCAGCTTGCAGCCAACCTTCTGTGTCTTTGTAAAGATGTGTGTTTGTGTGTGTGTGTTTGTGTGTGTCTCCATTGGCCTTAGATGAGACAGTCAGGGGGAGATAGATGGAGCGATACATGTGGAGAGGCGTACTCAGTTGTTATGCATGCTGTATGAGTCTGTCACTCCCTCCCTCCTCCCCGCTTTTCCTCCTGTGCCTCCACTCGCCTCCCCATCATTCACTCCTCTTGTTTATGGGAGAATGGAGAGCGAGGCGTGGCAGGTCAATGCTGTGAAAGCCTGTGACAAGCTCTGCATCTGTGTTAGCCCACCATCACTAAAGAGGAGGAAGGGCCAGGATTGATGCCCGCTGGTCTGCACCGCCCAGCAGGAGGAGGACGAGGGAGGGCAGCAGTGAGGAGAGAGGGAAGTAGAGAGTGTTGGCTGGGGGGTCAGATATTCTGAGTCCAAGGGCTTGAAATTTAAACCTCAACTATTTTTATGTCAACGTCACCCACTTGTCACCAACTCAAGCATCTCTATGAATATAAATATGGTAGTAATTTCACTTGAGCATTTGACTTTCTCTTTCTTTTCCAACAACTCTGGGCTTGCCAATGCCAGATATGTAGTTCTCTTGATTATTTTCATTTTTATTGGATCTCTTCGGTATCTTTTAGTATAAATCATCACAGACTAACTTAGTCGATAAACATAAGCATGCTGCATGCAGTTTACTGATGGCTGGGGAAATCAGCTTCTCTAGTCCCCTATCCTAATTTCAACAGTGTATTTATTTTACATATCATTTAAATTATCAGGTTACTTGAGAGAGCAGATTGTAACCTCATTACTTGAGTGCATGTAAATGCACTGATTGTTGCCTGATCTCTGGTTACCAAAATCTTTATATCTAAAGCAATTATCAGCATATCTTTCTAATGAGGCATACTTTAAAATGAGGTATAAGTTGTCCCTAATGCCTTATTAATGGTTAATGATTAATTTATTAATGCTTTATAGATCATTAGTAAGACATTAGGACAACTATTGGGTTGCCAGGTTGTGAAAAACCCATTGGGCTGGTGTATTTCTACCAATGTAATTTGCTTTGTTTTTTTAACTAGCTCCTAAATTCTTCAGGAAGACTTTAATGGACAATTTTACGACTTTTCCACTGGAAAAATGGATTCAAAGCATCTGGACCAAAATCCTTTTATTAAACCTGCATTCATTAAATTTATTTGGCTAGTTGGGGGCACCACAACAAACTGTAAACCCAACATTGACATACAGTATTATCACCATAAAAAGTTGTTATGGCAAACTTATTAGCCTATTTACACATCGTGTTTGTTTCCACCTGAAGAATAGTCCAACATGTTCAGTTTAAGACCTTGCTGATTGTTTTCAAGGCTCGTAATGGTCAGGCCTCCATCTCATATCCCAGACCTTATTCACTTATTTTTACAACCCATCAAACTACAAAATATTAATAACTGTTTGGTAACATTAATAAAGCCATTAGTTACAACTTATAACCCCTTTTTAAACTGTGCTTCTTTAAAAAAGTGGTGCCCAATCATGTGAAGCCACCAAAACAACACTGCCTAATGCTGCATTAACGGGAGCACATTATAACCTTTGTGAGGAGATATTTAACCATATATCCCTCATGATATCCCAAGTAACCCACTCAGATGGTATCATCTGTGACAGGCGAGGGGAACTCAGGCCTTGGGGCAGAGAAATGGAAGGATGAAGTGACAGGGGTAATGGATGGATAGAGGGATGAAGAGTGATCGGGTGTCATACAGGTGGGATAGGGCCAGACAGATAGTGAATGAAGGAGCGATGGAGGATGGATGGCCAGAGCACCTCAGACATTGACAGCGTTGAGAGATTTGTCTTCTTTGTACTCCATTTGTCTTGTTTCTCCTTCTCCACTGTGTCTGAGTGAGTTCAATCTCATAAAACTATTTACTCTGACAATGCAGCAGCAGCAGCGGTGGTGGTTTTGCTGAGCTACTGTACCTGCTAGTGAACGTTAGGAGATGCCATTTCAGGAGAATACTCCATTCTGAGAGCATTGTTTTAAGGATTAGGGGATGTGCACAAACAAACAATCTGCAATCCACAATGAACTGTTTGCTAATAACACCGGATGTAGAAATTAGAGAACCAGAGATGGGAGTTGAGTCACACACACACACACACACACACGGACACAATTACGCATATATATATGAGCTGCTAATTGCTTTGTGTGCACCAATCCGTCCTGTGAATGTGTCGGTGCAATATTACGGTGCTGTGGGTGTTTGCCCGGCTCATAACCGCAGACCAATGTGGCGGAGACAAGCTCATATATTAAGATAACCCCGAAACGGAATGGAATTGTATTTCCCCGGCGGTTCAAACGACTTCTGTGGTTGTAAACTGATAGTGGATGAGATTTGGCTTTAATGAAGCAAGACTTATTGTGCACAGTGCAACAGAGGTGCATGGGTGTATGTGTTTCATTATTTGAGTGTGTGTTTGAATGTGCATGTGTCTGCGTGTGTCCATTTTTTTTCTTAACAAGGAGCGCTGTTATCTATAGCCACATGTTTGCTTGCGCTCTCTCGGCGGTTGTTATTGTATCACTATTTTTCTTGCTCTGAGGTTGGAGTGTGTGTCTGAGGGCTGTGATTTATTTTGCCTGAAATAATCAAGTGAAAGGTTTTTATTTTGTACTCGTCCCTGGTGTAATTTTTCTCAAGGTTGTGTGTGTGTGTGTGTGTACAGGCTGTATGAGTGTCGTCCTCATCTGTTTATTAGAATGTTCCCTACTGGCCTGGCTGTAATGAGACCTGTGGAGCTACAGAGTGATGGAGTTGAACTCATCAGGAAAGAGAGAAAGAGAGAGAGACGTACAGTAGCTGGGAGGGGTAGAAAATAAAGAGGGAAGTTGGATGGTGTAAAAAGGACAAAGGCCACAAGAACTAGCTCCTAAACCAATAAGTGACGGGCATCATTGATTATTGTTGTCTAAATCTTCATTTTGTGATTGGGATCTATTCATGATCAGTGATTTTAAACCAGTTCAAACAGACACCATGTATTTGAAATAGATAAAAGCACGCTGGTGATCAGGGTCACATGATGTTCAGGCAAAATATCCTCTTCTAAAACACACTTCCTGTACTTTAGCAATGGCTGCAATTCCATCTGGAATTATTAGCTTAGTTACTAAGTAGCTGGGGCAATATTTTACTACCCATCTCCCACTGGAGTATTAATCTTGTCCAAATAGGGCTGAAGATATATAATGGAATGAAAAATAAATGGGGGCCTGAGTCTATCCCAGCATGCATTAGGTAGAGTAAGGGAGGTACAAATAGAGTGGAGCCTTAATGTCCCCGAGGCACAATTTAGTTTACAGACAGTAGTCAAATGAACAGTAAATGCAAAAAAATACAGTAATAGACAAAACAACACAATAAAAACAAACAAGACTAACAGTCTACAGCCATGCCAGCAGCTCTGTAAGGCTACACTTAGGCACAGTGGTGCTTTGAGCTAAATGCTAATGTACAATGACAATAACACGCTGATGTTTAATAATGCCATGTTCACCATCTTATTTTAGCATTATAACATTTGCCAATTAACACTAATAAAGTGCAGCTGAGGCTGATTGGGATGTCATTAGTTTTGAAGGTATTTGGTCATAAATGAAGGTTTTAGACAAATAACAAATATGACCAGCTGGTGACGCTAGATGAAAAGTCAGGGGATCTCCAAAGTTGAGGACTTCGCTAAACCCATCTAAAGAAAGCAAAGACAACAAATAAAGAAACCAGAGGGCATCCCTGTCATATACAGTATACAGCTGGTAAAAGGCCAAATTAAAGAGTTAAAAAGTCAATTTAAGTGATGGAATAATATACCAGTCTATCACAACATTAACGCACACAGTAAGCAGACAGCAAACAAATGTCTTTGTACTGTATGAGACCTACAGAGAGACCGTCGGTTTGGACAAGATATTAGAAACTCCTTACAGGATAATGCAATCCAATCCAACACCACCACCACCAACTATTGTATGGACAATGAAAATGTTACATTAGAGGTAAGATGTTTTTTGTAGGGCAGTTGTATTGGATTGCATTAGATTGTAAAGGTGTACCAAATGAACTGGAAAACCAATGTAAAACAGATATATATAGGCAATTGATAGAGCCTTTGTCCAGATAACTGTTTGCATTGGCAGAAGTTGAAATTGCTGTGCACACAATAAACTAAAAATGGTTTAAAGAGCTAAAACAACAAGTGAAACTGTGAGAAAATAAGCCAAGAGAGTAAACCTAATAAATGAGATACTCCGTGAGGCAGGATGAGGTCTGGACAAGGGGAGAGAAAGAGGAGAGATACACTGAAGGGCATCACAGGAAAAGGGGAATCAGGGTTGTCTTAAGAGCACTGTGGTCCATTTGTTACCTGCGCATGGGTAAATGAAAGCCCTCTCTTAGCCTCGTTAAGCATGATGCACTGCCTCGGCCATCGGCACGGTGCTGATTAAAATTCGCCCTCCGGAGTTTGGGCGAGCAGCTAGCTGAGGCTGCACTCCTGCACTCCCAAAGCAAATGGGCCGAAAGGTCACGGCTCGGCGACCCCCCCAGCCATGCCTTATTTATTTAGCCTTTTACCTCGCCTGCCACTGGGACAGAGGGAGGAGAGGAGATCTTCATTCAAGCTCATGCTCATACACTGGCAGTATACTACAGACCTAACAATATGAACTGTTATCCTGCTGCTCCTCAATGATCGATACTGCACTGGTTGTTTACTTTAAGGCCAGAAACTGATTCCAGAGTTGTAGTTTGATTCAATTCCACAGATGTAAAAATGTTTGATATAAAAAGCAATATTATACTTAGATTTAGTGCAGGGTCTTGGGGCGTTTTAGCTGTTATCAAACTCGAATGCAAAGATGAATCCTAATTACTTTGGTGATCCCTGAACTTTCCTCTAGCGCCACCAGCAGCTCAAAGTTTTCACTTATCCTGTGAAATATCTCAACATCTACTCGATGGATTGGCACATCCTTTTGTACAGACATTCATGTTCCCCAGAGGATGAATCCTAGTGACTTTGGTCAGGGTGAAATATCTCAACAAGTTTCTATCTAGTGCCATCATCAGGTCAAAATTTCAATTTGCTTTGGTTTATCTATCTACTACAGACTCTAGAGTCTAGGTATATTAACAATAGATCAAATTATTAAAAAAAGAAAAGTAATGTGAAGGGATCGCACATGGTGACAAACCCAAAGGGAATTATCATCAACTCAGCTCTTCTGAAGGTTATAGTGCCTTTCAGCTCATTGTTTTGGTTTTCTAGCTTCCACTCTCATCAACCCCAGTTTGAGCCACAGCAGGCAGCTGCAGCTGTCTAGTGAAAACCTACATTGTAATGGACCTTATTAAATGAGAAAAGGCCTTATTCCAAGGTGCTGCTGGATTCTGACATGGAAAACACTTATAGGCATGTCCATTTTTTAAAATAGTTTTTTGCGTCATATGGGGACCAAATTAACAGTATTAAAATAATGACAGAAAATCTACTACTGTCACTGTTTGCAGAACTCGCATGCTCACCAATATGATGTAGGTGATATATGGTGTCATCGATATATGTTGCAAAATTGATGCACAGTTTAGATGGATTTCTGTGTGTAAAAACAACTCCCAAAAATCTGAAGAAACTAACCTGAGACACTACAGACTTAAGTATCTGTTCAGAGCGTAAAACACATCTTCAGTGTCCCTGGGTCTTAGTGTTCGTCCAGATGATGTTCCATCCTGCCAAGAACAAAATTCACAAGGATGCAAGCTTGCAACTTTTGGGATGAATCGGTATTGGCTTCCAAAAAACCACATCATTAGTCACCCACGGCAGACCTGATAAACTCAGCTCGCTCTGTGTAAAGAGTGTCTGCTACCAGAAGGAAGCAAAGCTGAGAGAGACAGCAGACACGCACTTTTAATCTCTCCCCTGTTTCATCTCTTCTCCACGTCTCCTTCTCTGCCTGTTTGGGTTTGTTGCATCAAACTCTTTGATAGGTACAAACACCAACTGTATAATTACTCTGAACATTTTGGGAGGCTCTTAGGGAATAAGTGTAGAGGAAGTTTCTGTCATGTGTTGCTGAGGATTCACAGATATCTGTGTGTTTGTGTTGTAGGAGAGGGGGCACATTAAAATCCACGGCTTTGTAAAATTACACTTACAAAGTCAGTCAGCTTGCAGCATTCTGCAGGATTATGCTGGGACATCGGCCCACATGAAATTCTGATGTTTGGTATGGTCATTGGTAGCATAACTTCTCCAACTTCAACTGGTGATGACAAATACTCATCATACTTACAATCAGAGCTTTGTTGTGATGGCATGTTTTAATTTATTTTAGCACTTTCACTGCTTTCCTTCAACCTGCCGCGTTGACTTCTTCTTAAATTAGCGATTTCCTTCGTTTTCCAGAATGCTTTTTGACAACCAGAGAGAACAGGATGAACGTTTTATGAAGCTGGGTGGTTGTAGCCCCGAGGAGGAGTAACAGTGATGCAGCAATAAGAGATATTTCCATTCAAGAAAAAGTTAGACTTGATTCCCTCACTTAAATTATGTCCTCTGGCTGCATTGTCGGAAATACCAATTGGTTTATTTTTGACCAGATATCTGCCTGAATGAGAAAAATAGACAATGAAGGAACAAAACGATTCTGCAAATGCAAAGTAGTACATTTTTGGTTAGGATTGTAATGCAAAATGTCTCCTAATAAGAATACAAATCCGCCGCCATCCTCTATGAGGCTGTTCTTATGCACAGCAGTGCTTTGAGTTAGATGCTAACATGGGCATGCTAACATGCTCACAGTGACAATGTTAACATGCTAATGAAATCGTTAACCATGTAAACCTGTTTCTGTGGCGATGCATTCAATAGTTGAATAGTTGACATATTTGAGTCTGGACCAAAACTGGTGGACCAACCAACCGACATTGCCATCCCTAGCGCCACAAGCATGGCTAAAAACTGGACAAACGTTAGCTCTTCTCCGTCTCTTGTTTTTTTGGTTGGCCCTGATTTAAAGCATCACAGGCCATTTTGGTTGTGAAACACAATAAAACATTTTGCTTCCTGACGTCATGTAGCATGACTCATGTTTTTTTGAGGTTTCTTAAGTTTCAAACAGTTAACTCTTTCTGCCATTTGGAGTCGCACCTTTTAACTGAAAACGGTATTTGATCCCCCGTGGAGATGTCTGACATTGCTTTCCTCTCACCTCTGATATTCTCAGTCCAATTTCCCCCCTCGCTGTCTGTTCTTAACACCTTCCTTTGCATTGCACTCATCCCTCCAACTCTGCTCTTCTCTCACTCTCACCCCTCCTTCAAGCCAGTCTCTCCTTCACCGTCCTTTCCCCGTCTATAGTCTGCCTCCTTTTTTCTGCAACCCAGTCATCCCTCCCTCCAGCCTCCCTCATCTTCCTTCCCTCTTGTCTCTCTCTTTCTCTTTTGTCTGTCTCTGTCTTTCTTCTCGCTCGGTTCGTGGTGTAGGTCCAGCGAGGTGTAATTGGGTTGTGCTCTGTTAGAGAGCTACTGGGAGAAGAGCTTTAATCTTTAGTCCCGCTCAAAATGTAATGCGAAGGCTGGAGGCTTCTGGCCACACCAGAGATTTTCCCTCCCTACCACACACATGTTTGCATATTCCCCTTCCTTTATAAAGACACAATGCGTTAATACATATAGGGGATTATCAACTTGATTTTCTTCCAAACACAAAGAATTACACACACTAACTACACACTGGTCACATCCTTCTTGAGCAGAGCCAGTTCTCACACTTTCCATTCAGTGTCAGTGCTTTCAAAAGACAAGTGTACATGCTGATTCTGCCCACAGCAAGTAAAGCGCATTAGTGCTCTCCAGGTGGTGTGTTGACTAGATAATGAGCGTTGAGGTAATTGATTGGGGGTTGTAATTAGTGGTTAGCTGTCACTGATTAATCACAGTCCGCTACTTGCAGCGTTATCATGTCTTGGTCTCACGTTGTTTTGAGCATGTGTGTCTGCTTCACCAGGTTATTGTGCTTTTATTCTGATCATCTCTGTGCTTAGCTCTGACCTGACATGGCCAGCTAAACACACCCATGCACACACTGTTTTCACTCTCCTTTCCTTCTTCCCCAATATGGAATATTATATCATTGAAAAAGGTGTACTTGAAAACAGGGTTTTGTATATGCAACCATAGTTTTGTAAACTTGTACATTTATGTTTGCAAGCTACTGTGTCACTGTGTCATATTTCGAGGGACCCGTGGGAGCGCGATTTCCGTGGGAACGCAGCCGTCGAAGCTTTGGTCATATGGAAGTGGGAGTGGTTTCAAATGACTCGACTGAGAGCGATCAGGGTTGGCCGACAGTGTTGACTAGCCAACTGTGTTGCACGTAGCGATTCCAAAGACACTGATTGATCAGAAGCTTGAGATCCCGCCCTCTTTCCCTCGTGGCGAGCCTGTTTCTTTTGCGACATCCTGTGTACAAAACATTACCACGCAGTAAACCTGTCAAAAGCCTGTGCGCGTAGAAGCGTATTTTTGCCGCACAGATTGTGAAAGTGAGTGAACTTTGCAGGCAGAAAACAAAACTAAGCTTACAGATACAAACATAAATGTACAAGTTTACAAAACTACGGTTACAGATACAAAACCCTTTTTTCAAGTACACCTCTTTGAATGATACAATATTCCATACCCCAAAAGCATCTCATTATATGTCATGTCCTTCCAATATCTCTTTCTCATTGCAGTTTCAGCTGTTTGGTTTATCTCATTTCCTCACTGACACTTCTGTCCCTCCAGTCAGTCTTATTAAAAATATATAAATAAACGAGAGTCTGCAATCCGCGCTCAGGCCTTGAGGCTGTCCTATTGTCATTTTTGATTAGTGCTGGTTTGTCAAATTAGCCCACTTTAATCTCACAATTAAATGATTTAATAAGTTTCGCACTAGTATCAGATGTAACTTTTGTAAGTGACTCATTTGTATGCTGAAGCTTGTGAAATCATTTGTGTTAATAGGATAATTCCGGTGCTAATCAGCAAGTTTTTGCTCAGATGAGGTACTGCTGAGCTTCCTGCTACATCTCCAGATTACTGACAGATAGCCGTACTGCACGCTAATATTACACAGAGATTCAAAAGAGAGAGGAAACACATTCATCTGTGTGTGTGTGCAAGTGTGTGTCTGTGTGTGTCCACTTGCTTATACAGTAGCCTGGTCCTATGTGTGGTTTGTCTGCTGATTGATAGTCAGACTCTGGGTTGGCAGTGTCGCGGAAACAGGCAGAAACCCACAGTAGCTTGACCTTCTGAGGTTTAGGGATGTATGTGTACCTGTGTGAATGCATGTGTGTCCTCGTACTTCTATCTATGTGAGAACCATTTTGAGTTTTAGACCTCCCCTCTTTAAAGAGCTGTTTAGTGTTAATGACACAGTAAAATGGCAGATAAAGCATATTTGCGTGACGCACTTCCCAGTAGATGGAATATATGAATAAGATATAATTTTGAGAGAGATGTGATTGAAATTCCAGCCACTTACCGTGGATAGCAACCACAGCACTTCTGGAAATGTAAAACAATCTTTTGCCAAATGAAATTCAAACACACACCTCTGACCCATGATAGAGCTCTGCTAGATACAAACTAATGACATCAAGTCCAGTTTTATATAATGGGAGGGGTTAGCTGGTTGCCTCAAACAACAGTTGACTGGATAAAATGTATATAAATACCCCTGAATGCAGGTTTTAGGCATTTTTACTGGGCAAGAAAAGAGATATTAAAATAAATAAAGACTCTGTTGACTG
This sequence comes from Oplegnathus fasciatus, assembly GCA_003416845.1. NCBI lineage: Eukaryota > Metazoa > Chordata > Actinopteri > Centrarchiformes > Oplegnathidae > Oplegnathus > Oplegnathus fasciatus. Next base: position 471,138 of record NTHP01000020.1, read on the forward strand.
GTATTTCACATACACTAAGAGATAGTAGAACAATTAGTGCACAGACATGCAAAGAACTTGGAAAAGCAGTTTTCTGTCTTTAAAGCAACGTTAACTGATATTCTGACATTTTGACCTATTACCTGATTATCAGCTTATAAAATTGATATGGCTGCCTTGTTAGGAAATAGCTGCCTTTTCACACATCCAGCACACACAGAACAACATCATGTCATGTTTCTGGTCGCATGGCAGATACAAGTCCAACATTCACTCTTGTTTTTGCTCTGTTTTAATCCCCACCAACTCCAGAGGGAAACATCTTGTTCTTCATCAGCTAAATGTTCACCAGCTAGTTGCTAACTGCGGCTGTCTTCCGTTTGGTGCCGGGAAGGTAGCGTACAGTGGGTTGATGCTGATGAGAGCCGTGACAGTGAACCAAAACAGTGAACTTGTGGGCCTTAAAACCAAAACAATGAGCTGCAAGATGCTAAAAGAATCCTTTGAGTTCAGGGATAGAATTGAGGCAGAATTGAGTGATAATGTGTTAATATAAAAATTATAATTAGTGCAGCTTTAAGCTACAGTAGTTAGACATAGGTAAAAGTAAGGGTAAGGGTTGGGGTTAGACAAATTCTGAGGGGTTTGATTAGCGTTTGGGGCTAGGGAACACATTATGTCAATGAGGGTCCTCACAAGTATAGAGGTACAAATATGTTTGTGTGTGTGTGTGTGTGTGTGTGTGTTTGTGCTCAAATGTGAGGAGAGAAGGGAGTGGGATAGAAAATCCCTCATTTCACCACTGTGCAGAGGAATGCCAGCATGATGTATGAGGTCACTCGTCCTTCAAGAAGCTTTGCTCTATCCGCTTTTATCAGGCAAGCTGTTCCCCCAACACACACACACACACACACACACACACACACAGCCTCACAAACAAGCCCATGTATACCTGAAAGGTCACTGTGAGGAATGTTTGTCCATCACTTTGGCTATTACCCTTCATTAGTTGTAAAATATCTCTGTCCAGCTGACTCTGTGAAATAGTCGCTGCTTATGAGACGTTTCTGTCAGGACCTCATGAATTCTTCAAACGGCCGATTGCCCTCCTCCACTGAAGTCCCTGATCGCTCAGGTGAGCTGATGGGTCCAAGCTGAAGTCATCACACATTCTCCTCACACACAGGTGGGTTTGTGTGTCAGTCCTCCTCGTCATGAGTGTGTATCAGTCGCACACACACTCCCGCCTGGTTAAGAATTCCATCAAAACCCCCAAAGCCGATGCTGTTTTTCTTGATTTTTTCTTTATGTACTGCTGTATTCCTTCCTTTATTTACGTTCAATTCAAAGTTTTCATTAAAATGCAAAGGATTTTTGCCTCTCTCACTTATTCTTCTTCAATCTGCCAATTTCCCTCCACTGCACTTGAGAATTATCTTGACTTGTAAGGTTTTGCAAGTTTGTTTCTCTTTTTCTTACTCATTCCCTCTCTTTCTCGGGTGCTCCTGGGGTCCGGTTATTTCTCAGCTGGGGAAATACAAATATCTCTGCTGCGGTGGGCCAATTACTCACCCTGACTCTTTCTGTGAACTTTGCCATTTTACATCTTAGCATTAGAGCAGTCAGTCATTTACTGCTGATTGTAGATCTCCTTATAACAATCTGCAGCAAGAAGGCCTGACCTTAAAGCTGATATTTCATTTTTCATCTCAGGAACATTATTGTCATTTAATTGTTAGAATTTTCTCTTCATAAACAACCAGCCCTATCACTCAGGAGTGGCATGGCGTGGGTGGTTTCTGTTTACCGATATAAAAATAAATTGGATGCATGTATGTGTTGTCATATATATATATATATATATATATATTCATAATAAACTCTATATGAAAAACACAAATATTCAGAACAATATTCAAAGTGCTTCACAATAAAAAAAAACAGCATGCAAAATCATCGTGATGGAAGCAGCAGAACATGACAGCAAAGCAAAGTCTTTTCTCAGTCAAACACTCCTGCAAGTTCTTCCTCATTTGGCTTTTCTACCATGCAGGTGTGTGTTTGTGAAGACTTTCCTCTCACTTTATGATGCATCCATGGCCAGTCATTTTGTGGGATGCGTTTAATTTTTTAAAGAGTGATCCTAAAAAAGTGACACGAGATGATGTGTGTTGTGTTAATGAGCCACATCATCGTGAAATCCAAAGTGAATAAATAAATGAATGAATTACAGTAGCTGCACAAAGGTGCGTGTGCAATGATGGGAATAATAATCATCAATGTGCTGTCGCTCCAGCTAATGACTATGAGCATGATGCCTTGTACAATATGCAGCAGTGCTCCTTTGCTGCTAATTTGGAGTGTGTAATTGCGGTCTGTCTAGAGTTTAAACAAATGTTTCACCATAGATTAAAGCTGTAAACCATAACTACTCATGACTTTTAATTTTTGCATTATTGCTAAAGTTTCTTTTGGCGCAGCATTTTCTTTTTTCTTTTTTTTTTGTCTGTTGAACCGTGCAAACTCATCATTTCTTCTTCTATTATTGTGTTTATTCCAAACACAACACAGCACACATAATTGCCTGGGCACATACAGCAAGGATTTTCCCCAGAAAAGAGTGAACAGCAGTGTGAAAGCTTTCATAAACTGGCCGCACAGTAAGTAGGTTGAATCACTCCTGTGCTGCAGCAATCAGTGAGTTGCATGTGCTGCTCCAGTGGGAATCCATTAATAAACAGCTGACGACATGACACACACTATAAACCAGAAACAGTGGGGGGGGACTGTGCTGGTTGATTATAATGAAGGACTTCACAAACTTCAGAGACACCTCTTGTGACTGCACACATGCAAACGTGACACATGTCTGTGTTGTGCCTTTCAAAAGTAAACATTTTGCTCACACTGTGTTTCAGATAGCCGGTAGTATGTGAGAGGTTGCCGTTGATGGACTATTTAGAACAGCTGACATGGAGTCTGATGGGAATGTCTGCTTTGTTCCAGCTATTCTCCTCCTTTTTCTCTCCTCTGTGCTGAGGAAAAGATGCAGCTCAGATCTCTGTTGGACAAAACATCTGTTCAGCCTCTGAGGAAGTTCAGGCTGAGTGTGAAGTAAAACTTGAGTGGGCATGCATGTTGTATGTGCTGCTTTTTATGGACATGAGTCAGTTATTGTCGAATTGCTTATGAATATAGGTCTGAATTTTTAGACCTACTAATGAGAGGAAATCGGAGGAAATCCATCAGGGGGAAATTCCTGCACGGCTTATGACTCCTCATAAAACTTTTTTATTGTGCACACTATAACTATATATATATGAATTTATTTCTTAATAACTCCTTACACCGTTTGAATTTGTCTCTCATAATTGAACTAGTTTTGGGAGTTTGATATGTGTGTTTGTGGCAAGTATATTCTTTATATTATATATAATATAGTATATTTCTTATGCAGCTTGAAAACGGACTGTATTTTCTCTGTAGCTAAGGCTGAGGTAAAATTATCATTTTATAATCTTGTTTTTATAATGTTATATTGTTTCTTTGAAACTGCCACTGAACTACAGTATTATATATATATGGAATAAGCTAATATTGGGCAATATATATCGGCCTGCCTGATTTATCAATCTAGCTCTAATTGCAAGTACATTTTGGGACATTAGTCAAAAAAAATTGCAGGTGATGGACTGCATTCAGGTAGCACTTCTATCCAAAGTGTTTTACAGTTTGCCTCTCATTCACACACCAATGGTGGCAAGCTGACATGCAAAGCACTGACCCAACCGTCTGCAGGGACCGTGGTTCAGTGTCTTGCTCAAGAAGCCGGGAATTGAACCAACTCTGCAATCAATGGATGACTCGCTCTACCTGCTGAGCCACAGCCACCCAGTCCATGCAGTCAATTCATGTGGTAGTCAGTTCTACCATAGACGGATAAAAATGGCTGCCCAGTGTTTTGGGTTTCTGCAGTTCTTTGAAAATTGAGCAGAAGTCTGAGCAGAATTTACCTCTTTTGTAATTATTTTTTTTACAGATTATTCCATTCTAAACATAAAAAGGAGTGGATGGATTTTATTTTAATTGTTCAACCATCGAGGCACAAACCAATTCTTAAATGGCTGAAAATTTCAAAACAAAAAAAATTGTGTATTTGTACACTGGACCATCTCTGTTCTAAATATGTTTAATGTTTTACACTTTCTTATCAACTTGTTAATGCCAATACTTTAAGTGTTATCAAAGGTTTGTACGAAATCTTTCAGTCGTGAGATATCTTTATTCTGATTGATTGAGTATTGTTAGGTATGGAATATTAGAATATTAAACCTATTGCTTTCAATTTAATGCGGTACTGAAGAAGTCCTTTGTGTTTCACATGCAGTATTTTGCGCAGCGCAGGGGTGGATGATATGAGACTGGCGTTGGCTAGCCCTCGAGCCTAAACCATATTGGTCCATACTGGGGGTCTTTAGTGACAGAGGTGGTAATAAAATAAAGATGAGACTGGGCCCATGATATTTACAGAAGGACAATGCGATTACGAGAGGACTGTTAGTTCTGCCATGAAGCTCTTGGGTTGTGATGAAAAGCAAGGGGAAGATATTAAACCTGAACCGTTTTGTAAAAGCCTGCCTTTTGCCATCCGCACCTGCCTGTGAGAGAACCTCGGTGTCATGTAAATAAAGAGAAAAAGGAAGAAGGATGATTGCTTTAGAGGGAGAGGGACAGCAAAGGGATGGAGAGGGGGGGCGCTAAAAGAAAGAGCGAAAAAGGGCTGGAAAATGTGTCAGTGAAATATATAGAGAAGGTAAATGGAATCTTCTGAGAAATGAAGGATGAAGGACAGCATATTGAAACTGGGAGGGAGAACGTCGGGGTTGAGGTAAAGATGAAAAGTGAGTGGGTGTGAGAATGACAGTCAGAGGCTGAGGCGCCGCTCAGTATTCAGGGCAGAGCAGAGGTTTGGATGTGTCCAGTCAAACGGCATTCAGCTGTTTTAGATCCGCGGCGCCTATAAAACTGTACTGATTCAATACTTTCAGTATCAGCCAAACTGCTCTGACCAGGCGCAGTCTCATCAAAATTACAGACAATCCTAATAAAAATTCATAAACATGAAAGTAGTCTTGAATGTGGTTTTGTAATAAAAACATAAAAGATTATATTTTTAATATTTCAAAATGTAATATCTGTAACGGTTTATGCTCTGATAACATCAGAGCTGCAGTGTTTTTAGCACTTCTGTGGTCGAAATGGGTATGTTAAAGTGAAAAGAGAGATGATGAAATATAATAAGAACCAGGAATGACAGTGGCATTATATTTAATACCACTGCCCATTTTGATGCTAAATAGACTAATCCATTTGGTTACATCTTATCTTCCCTTTTATATAAATTAATCATTCAAAATTGCTATATGGTCAAAAGTAATTTCATTAACATGTGCACCCCCTAAAATGTAACTGCATGGAGAACGCAAGAGCAATTTATTGGTCAGTATGGACTGCTTCTTTTTTATCCTAAAAGTTTCTGATGCCAGTGTAGATTGTTGGAGACAACATGAAGCATGTTGAAAAAAGCCTCCCTTATCTCCTTTCCAGTAACACACATCTAACAAAGTCATTTCTACTGTAAATCTTGTGCTCACCACAATCACCACTCTCTATCGTGCACGGCGCAGATAGTCCAATATTCAGTAATGAAGCCGGACCTTCACACTATGGTTCATATGGCAAAGTAAATGAAAGAATGTAAACACAGTTATGGTGGGGAATATAATTAAAGCATGATACAGCCTGAGACAATAAGGGCGTACAAACATCCGGCTAGAGAGAACAGGAGAAATCCAAAACTGAAATATAAATAACAGAATATAAATGAAATATAAATAATATAAATCAAATCCTGTTAACCCTGTTGTGTCTACCATAAATCCAGCTTTTGTTCTGGTTTGCTTCCAAAGGGCTTGGTCGCACCAGCGTTAATAACAATGTCTAACCCAAATCAATTCATTTCAATGGGATTGGCACAATCAGTGGATTCTCTCTGGGAAGTAAATTCGACACACTTAGTAGCCAAATTTGTGTCGTTGACCACCTCGGTGGTGCTGACCTTCATATGAGCTGTGTCGCACGATCTAATTTTCCGTAACCCTGCTCTGCTGAAAGCAGCACCAATGAAGCTTTCCCCTTCGTATACATTTTGGCATGAACGAAGCCACAACCAACAGTAACCACTGCGCGACCAGCGAGTAGTTACATCACCAAACTTCTTGTACTGCCTACTTCCTTCGTGTGAATTGCATTCTATTTGGCAAGTTTCTGGTGTGAATGACTTATCAAACACAGGTGTAAAGTAGTAATATTATTTATGGATGCATTTGATTCAGTGGTGGAGCAGATTACGTTGTTGGTTACACCTGTGTTTTGCCTGCTATGACACACTGAAATGTCTACTGTGAAAAAGATCGCCTGGAAAGCATCCATTTAGCAACTAATTTGAGTTACAGCAGCTGATATAAGCTTTTTACACAGAAGACATTTTGACATGTCACAGTAGGAAAAGCACAGGTATAAATAATAAAATGAATGATGGCCGAATTCCATTTAGCTGATTCAGTGTCAGGGTCCTGGTATTGTGAATGCTTCCGTACTGTAACATTGTCATGAGGACACTTGAATAGCACGGAGCCATTGTTAATGTTGTTAGTATCACCCGTGGTTTTCCTACCATGACAAGAGAAGTGGCCTATTTTTAGCCAATCAGGGTCCCATAGGGTTACATACTGTAACTATTCTACCATAAGTACTTTAAAGTACTCGAACATATTCAATAAATACCTTCTGAGCTCAACTTCACTTATTGTGAAACATAGTTATGGGTGTTATTCTCATCTGAACCTACATTTATTTAACAACAAAGCATGAAAACTGAATAATATGAGACTATGGTTTTCCCATACAGGTCTCGCCAATTTATAAAAAGTCTAGTAGGAAGTGTCCGGGGTCAGTGAAAGTATCTTGTAATAGTTTGGGGGTCTGTGCACCAGGCCACTTCCAGGGGCTTGAAGGTCACAGCACTCTACCAGTGTTAAAAGCTACGTGGTCATTTCTGCCCTGCTAATAGAATTAACAGGCCATCTGTTTTCGTGCGGTGTGCCAGCCCGGAACCCCTGCTAATTATGTTATAATATCCCGTTCAACGGCAGTCGTCTTTTTAATATTCCCCCAGCAAACACTCCGGGGGCAGGCTCCAATAAAAGCAGGTGGCTGGAGACAAAGATGCAGAAACACAAACCCACATGCTCTGTTCTAATGAAATAACACTGTAGCTGAAAGTGTATATCTTACCCGAACTGGGAAATATGTTCAGAGGCTGAGCCATGTTGCCAGGCGACTGCTGCCTGGACTGGCGTGCGTGTCTGTGGTGACAGACAGATGGAGGGAGGAAGGACGTGGTGAAGCCAAGAGGCTGGAATTACAGTCTCTGTAAGTCTGTGTGTGTTTGTTTGTTTGGAAGAGATCGTTGTTGTTGTTGCTTGGCTGTCGTCGCTGCGACTATGATAGCCGTGTTTGCAGTGTCGCACTTTAGCACATCAGGGGAGGTGAGCAACGCCATTTAATAATCTGGCCAGGTCGTTCCTCAGTAAAATGCTATTACCACTCTCTGCACAGCAAACACTGTTTACAACATGTCTGCTATTACAGTTTAATTATCGGGATATTCTGGGCTGCCAAACATGGCCTTTCTTGTTTGCACTGTTGGTGGTTTGTAATCTGACTTTTTCTTTACAAGGCCTGGCTTTGTTTTGCTGTTGTTTCCTCTGCGTGCCCTTGTGTTTGCAGATTGACCTTGCTCCAGACAAAGTGAGACAGAGACTCACCCGAGCGCTCACAGTGTGCCTCATTAAATTAGAGTACTGTCAGAGGGGAGTTGAAATAATGCCGCTACGCCCATTGTCTGCCCCTCTTTGTCATCTGAATGAGGCCTGTTATATTTTCCCTCATGTTGCCTCTCCTTTCTCACAGATGTAACTACTGATGCTGTTCACGGGGGACGTCACACTTTCACTCCTCTGCGTGACTCTGCTTATGAATATCTCAGCAGTGTGCCCAGCTTACCTTACACTCATCTTACAGGTGGATGTTCATGTCATTTTATTATTTCATCATGCAACCATCTGGGTCTGGGAGAGGCTGCTGAGGAGACACAATACGCATGTTCAATTAAATTAGGATTTACACAAGATTCAATATTGCACACGTAAACAGGTTTGCAACTGGAAATGTGCACACATGCACACAGAGGCAAACACTCCACAATTACAGTATAAAATTACAGGTAAAAAAACCAAGAGGGAGGTTTTTGCAGGATGCACACTGCAAACTAACAGAGTGATTTCTGAAACATTCTCTCCGAAGCATTACACATACATGATGATAAAAAAACAAGAAAAAACAATTACTCTAGTTTTGTGTGTAGTTTTGTGTGTAGCCATATCAACTAATAAACCATAGCCTTTTATGTCTCATCAGAGCTATTTACACTCCCCAGGCTTGTTTTTGACCATTCCTATTGGTTGGCTGAAACTACTTGCAGCATCTAAATGTTTAGCTTTTCTTTTATGTTATTCATATGCAGTCATCGTGATATAGGATCAATTTAAAGGAGGATGAATAGCGGTGGCATCCCTCTGATCTCTATTTTTTCACATGCACCCTCCTCATTAACTCTAAATCTTAAGAAATTGTGCAGCGAGGATGGAGACATTTTATCTCCTCAAACATCCCCCTTGTTAAATGTGAACAAATTGCTCGCTGATGAACATGTCAAGAAACTGGCCACGGCATGGGCCTACTGTAGCTGCTCCACAATGACGCTACAAGAACAGAGAGATAAGGAAAAGAGAAAAGGGAGAATTAATATCCCTTTGAAACTGACAGCGGATGTGCCACATTACTATGCTGCTGCCGTATCTTTGTGTCTGACCAGTTGTGTTGATTGGGATTTCTCCCCCGAGGTAAAAGACCCTCTGACAGGATTCAAGGCTTTAGCCTACCGTCAGACGCCTGTCTGTAATTTGTGATTACAGCACAAGCAGAAGGGGTGTCAGGGATTAATTCAATCCAACGCACAAATCTGATTCCCCACATTTGCATATTAATGAGAAAAAATGTCGAGTGTTTTTGGCAGGTGGCAAAACAGAAGATGGTTAAAACTTCGAAATTTGGATATTTACTGCTCTTGTGTCTGGCGAGTTGAGGTCAGTGTCTGGTTTTGCATGCATTTGCATATATTTACATCGAAATGATGCGATATACTTGTAGATATTCCAGTGGCTTTGTGCCTCTTCCCCTGCCACTGTTTCCTGTTCAATTATTACAGTTTGTAAACTGATCACTCATTTGTACGATTCCTGAGCAGAGTTTGTTTCCAACAGTTATAGAAGCCTAATGTATATTTCATAAAAGCTGTTTCAACTGACCCTGGCCAGCTGAGGAAGTCAACAGTCTCCCTACTCATTTGGTTACAGCAATTAACCTCAAATTAATGACTGTAAATGATTAATGAAGCTGGTGTTACATTTGTGAGTTATGAGTTACTTTATGCAGTGGTTTATAATGATATTGTCTTCTGAGATGCTGGATTCATTAGTGGTCATTTTAGTGAAATTGGTATCTAACTAAAGATTATTTACTTTTACAGCAAGTAATACACAATGATTATCTTAGCTGCTTACGATGGGCAAAAACATCAGCTATGTTTATCTGGCAATTTAGAAGCATCAGTATTGCTGCTATGAATACTTGCAGTTTCATATGCTTTCAGTATTGACTTACAACAGTGATTAAACTGTTGATCAGAACTATTTCTGAATTGTATGATTTTAATAGACATATACGCCATTTTACTTGGCCATGGTAAAAAAAGGTTTTAACCTCTTAAACCCCACTGACCAGTGGTCCAATCATTACAGACTCACGCTGTGCCAAACATGATTCAAACTCACAAAAGTTTTATTTTGATTATGTGGAGATCACAATTTGGGGAATTTTTATATTAAAACTTTTAGCACAGCTTTTGGCATGCCGTGCAAAGAAGCATAACTATTTAATGCTGTAGGGGGTCATGCTAATTTTTAAACTCAATGTTGTACTATTGTACTTTAATTTATAGAAATTCATCCTATTTTATGAGTTTATACTGATGTTTTGTATGTGAAAATCTGTTCCTGCAAAGTACAGCTGTCAGATAAATGTGGGGTATAAAGTATAAGATCTCCTATAGAAATGTGGTGGATTAAAAGTATAAAGTTGCTCACAAAATCTCATGTAAGGAACAAGCAGTAGAAAATAGTGCTTGACTTTATTGCTAGTTTCCTTCTGATTGCTCACCATTAGGCGACATGCTTGAAGCCACAAAAGCGGAAAACAAGTAATAAAACACTAAAAATGGCTGTCATTATGCTAACACTTTGACCCTGAGAAATGTGTGCTACTCCAGCACTGTTTCACTGTAGCTTTCAGCTGTGGTTGCTCACTTTACATTCCTTGAGTCTAGATTGTGTGATTTCTTGCAGTTGTGACTGACTCATGCAAAAAGACCTGTCGTTGCATCCAGAGTGGTAACATTTCTCTGCAGCAGCCTTGAGTAAAGCTGGCTCTCGGTCTCCGTTGCAGTCAGATGCGGTGCTGGTTTATGAGCCACGCGGCCAGCCCATTAAACCCAGCGCTCTTTTGTAAAGGTTGTCTGCCTCTTAAACGGTGTCATCTTTATTGATGTGTTTCTCTCTCAGCCCCCCTCCTCTCATGTACAGAAATATGCGATATGGCCCTGGTTTAAATTCAGTTCTTCAACACGAGCTGTTTATTATGGCAGACAGGCCAGCTATAGAGCTATAGCTTCAGAGCACAAAACAAGTGTGTGTGTGTGTGTGTGTGTGTGGAGGGGCGGTGACTGTCCCAGCATGAAATGATACAGCAAATTAATGTCTTCCTTTCATAGATAGCTACACAACCACACACACACACAGAAATACACACAGCAGTGGCTCCACATGCCGCATCCCGCTTAGCCCTGACAATATAGCAGCTGTAAAAGTGGTCGCCTCTGTGATCGGACGCACAAATCACAGCAGGAGAGATGAGACGGTGCCGTCCTGCCGCTCAGAGAGCCGGGGAGGGCCACGGCAGAGGACAAGCTGTCAGTCTCCTGCCACGAAAAAAAAAAGAGAAGTCACTCCTCTTCTGTAGCTTCCCTCTATGTATCAATGTCATTTTTCAGAGGGCCACTTTGCTGTATATGGCCATTCAGCTAGTCTTTATCTGTAAAAACAGCCATCTAGGTTTGCTCCAGCATACTTATGATGCTAACCTGCTGCCTGGATTCCGCTCTTATTTGGTTTTGCTTCCACATTATCTTTTATGCCCCTTTCATGCGGAGTCACCTTTGACATCAATTTCACGTGGTTCATCGTGGGTGGCTTTTCAGAGCTGTGGTGCCAATATAAATGTAATACACTGAGTAATAACTCTGGCTAAGTATTGATCCTGTGGGATTTCTAGACTGTGTTAAGTACTCCATCTCATCGGCTTCAATCTTTACATGACAGACAGTGTGTGTCTGTCCGTGGTTACTTTGTGGTGGTGCTGTCTGCTGCACGCTGCTGTGTGCACGATCATGACTGCACACACACACACACACACACACACACACACAC
>NTHP01000020.1:483173-501102 GCA_003416845.1 Oplegnathus fasciatus
ACACACACACACACACACATCAAAGGGCCTGTGTTTGCTGTGGAGGCGTGGATGAGTAGAGTCAAGGGATGGAGAAGCAGACCTGATTAGCACTGTAAGCTCTCGCCATGCTGTTGAAGTCAGTCCCCCACCTCAACGCTCCCCAACCCCTCGCTGCCCCCCCTGTTCCCCAGAGCTGCTAATGACTGCTAATTGTGGCACGGCAGGGGAGAGATGCTAAAAACCGGATATCACCAGCCATGTCTGGCATCGCCACTGCCCGCCGGCTGGGAGGCTGGTGGCCCCTCATCTGTCAGCTCCATCTATCAGGAAGTTGACTCAACTTCTGTGTCTTTGGGAAAGCAGCCTGAAAAACAATGTTTACATGTACCATGGTTAAAGGGACAATTCACACTAAAACTGTTCAACTGTTTAAAACCGCTTTCACAATGATTTTGGCCAGGAGAAATCGTTTGTGCACAGGATTATTATTGTCTGAGAAATTTTAATAATCAAAATTGGTTTAATTCGAGAGTAGGACTTCCAGCTAATATCAACATCTAGAAAATGTTCCTATATTGAAGTAAAATCTCCATGGCTGCGTGCAGTTGTTTCATCATCCGTGAAGCAAGATTTCACACTACTATCTGCTGTCTATCTCTTCTGTTCATTTGTCACAAGAAGTACTACTTCTACTACTGTCAGGACTGCTGTAATGTCTTCCACGACTCTGGAGAGACTGAAAAATAACCCTGAAGATGTCATAGTGATGTCATTAGGGTTATCTTGACCTGGGCTTGAGACTTAAAATGTTCAACATAAAGGCTGCATTACAAACTGGAGATGTGGGGTTTGAAAGAAGTGGGAACTTAGGAGGGAAGGGGTCTAATGAAAAGGCACTATTCAGTTATGGGAATCGTAGGATCCAGACCAGGCACAAAAACTCTGCTGCTTCGATTTTGACTGTTCTTTTTTGTTCTGTCTCTTTATGAAAGTGCAACACTAAATCACTGGAGTACACCTTTAAGGAGTGATTTCTACAAATGGACTGATAAAACTGATCTGTAATGTATTATAATTGTTGCATAATTGTTTGTGGATTTTCTTCTGAATGCGTCATTAAGTGATTTATGACCTCTGTTGAGATCTCCCGTACATCATGGTTTACGACCCCCACCCTCATCTCCCCTGAAGTTTGGTCTTCTGTAATTGATACAAACAACTAAATCTCATTTTCATATTAGAGATTAAAGCAGGGAAATGTCTAATAAAAAAATGACAAATGCCATAATCCAATCATTATTCCTTTTTGTTTGTCATAAAAGGTGTCGTAGCTCAAAAGTGTTGGGACTCCTCGCTGTTCTCTAACACTGAAAAGCTTAAAATACCAAATAGCTTGAACCTACCCATAAGCCTCTATGGATCTTTGAGGAGATGCAACTTTTGAAGCAATTTTCTGTGACAAACAAGTCACATTAAACTTAGTTTACAGCCACTTACTGTAAAGCAGCAATTCAACAGAAATAGTGCCTGTGGTGATATGTTCAGTGAGTGAAAGTCCTGTCATTCTCCACTCTGTCAGGGCCGGAGGTGCAGCGCACACCCCCGACAGCTCCCAGCTCCCCGACAAATTTTGATGATGTCTGCAGCTATGATGTGATAAATTGTATACAATAATTCTGTGCTTGCATTTTGAATTGCTGGTGGAGATGAAAGTAATTTAGCTCGCCTCTGTAGTTATGAAGTTGTTAAGCATCACGCGGCCATGCTGTGTTTGTTTTTAAGATTTCTGATGTCACCAGTGAGATTTTTATTTCACTGGTTGTCATTACTTTATTTTTAACCTTTGACAGTCAATTGTTTATGTGCAACATAATTTTTCTTTAAAATGTTTTACATTCAGTGTTGAACTCTATAAAATGAAGAAAAGTGTTCAGCCACCAGCAACAAATATGGTCTCTTTTTTGTGAAGAAATAGTGATCTCAGTGTCCAGAGGCAGCAGATTAAGTGTTTCTAAATTTCAACTCAACCAGCATTTGATGGGCGAGTTGCCCTGTGTGTAAATCCACTGTTAAGCTCTGTCCATCCTTTAGCCCCAGCACCGCCTCGCCTGCTGAATCTCTTGCGCTCACCTTCATCAGTCCCTTTAGTCTGTTTCCTTGTGTTTGGCTCGGAGGGAGCCACAGTTGAGCAGGACAAAAGGAGGACATAGCTGTGACAGACAAGCAGGGATATATATTCTCTATATCCTTGGGCAACCTCACTGCATTTTCCTGAAGTGTCAATTATAATGGCAGTGGATGAGAGATCAGAAGCCCGTATGCAATGCTGTGATAAATTTCTTTTGCCAACTCTGTGGCGTATTTCATTTGGAATGGGATTTGGCAGTGGGGAGAAAGTAATGTTCAGATGAAGTGCCTGACCTGTTTCTTTGTCCTGTGTTAGCTCTTCCATATCGCTCCATCTCTCATTTCAGTGAGGAAATTTCCCTCTTGTTTCAAACCCAATTTTTCCAAAACTCCCTGCGTCAGCAGCAGCCCCTGCATCCGCCCAGTCGAAAGCACAGTGTCCAATTAAACTCTCATATCCATGCAGAAAAGAATAATTTCTTTCTCTTTCTCTCCCTCACTCCTTCACCCACTCAATCCATCATTAATATTATTTCCTCCCGTTCTCAATTACCTTTCTCCTTCTCAATTACCCTGCCTTGTTAGAAAAACGGACATGCCTGAGCACAATATGAAATACTAATTAAAACCAAAATGCGGAACACAAATTTAGATCTCACATCAGCGCCTTTTTTTTTCATCTTTTCACCATTTTTTTCCAAGCGTCTGCTCCCTGCCCCTCCGCCTCCTCTCCCTCTCCCTGCAGCAGATGGCTTTGGTCAGAGGTGGACAGGTAACAGACGACCCTGTAACTCCCGCCAGGGCACCTGAGCCCTGCCCTGCCCCGTCTGTCCCCCCTCCATCCCCCTCCTTGTCCCTCCACCAACCTCCTCCACCTCCCTCGCCCAGCCCTTTGAACACCTCCAGCCCTTTCTGCTTCTCCATCAGCCCCAGCACACCACCATCCAACCACTCCCTGCTCCTCAGTGTCCCTTTCCCCTCCCTTCTCTTCCCTCTCCTTTCCTCTGGGCTGTATCTGGTGGGCCAGCTCCCCCCTCCTCCCCCCCAGTGGTGCAGGCCTTCTGGACGGAGCAGATGGTAAGAGAGGGCCAGGAGGAGACGTCCTCTAACCTGGGAGCCCAGCCAGACCTGGCCCACAGCGAATGCCTGATGCCTGCCTAATAGACCTGGACTGGGCTTGCAAGAAATCGTCTCACACCGTGTGTGTGTGTGTGTGTGTGTGTGTGTGTGTGTGTGTGTGGGTGGGTGTGTGTGTGCATATGGCAATGTGTGTTTTTCATGAAGCCAACATTACTGTGTTTTTGCTGTTGCAATTAACTGTGTGTTATTGGAATGTGTGTTATTTAAACCTCAGAGTTTGTGCATATTTGGCTGTAAGATTTTACTGAATACTAGAAAAGCCAAAAGACTTAGTAATTCCCAACCAGGGGTACTTGTACCAATGGTGAAAAGTAACTAAGAACATTTACTCAAGTACTGTACTTACAGTACAATTTTGACATACTTGTACTTTACTTGAGTATTTCTATTTTCTACTTCTATTGACCTACCTTTCAGAGGCAAATATTCTACTTTTTACTCCACTTCATTTATTTAATAGCTTACGTTACTAGTTAAATAAATGATGATGTATTATTATAAGTTAAGATATGATGACACTTAATTGATCATCAGCAGTATATAAAGTTATATATATATATGTATATATATACTGTATATATAAATTAATTCAAATTAGCCCCACACTTACCAGCTGCAACATTAAAGTGATGAACACATTAATGCATCAACATGAATTATTCTGAAATGAGCCATTCTGCATAATGAGTACTTTTACTGTTAGTACTTTGAGTACATTTTGATGCTAATACATTCGTACTTTTACTAAACTTGCGGGACTTTTATTTGTAATTGCTACTTTAACTTAAGTAAAAGATCTGAGGACATTTTCCACCACTGCCCATGTTGCCAGGGGGTATGTGGAAAGTCAAAAGTTGTTTAACTAATTTGAAAAAATGTGAGGCACGATTTGGTAAAAAAAACAAAACAAAAAAAATACAAATTGGTGTGATGCTGATCTTTAATATATTTATTGTCAATGTAATTAATAAACTATCAGCTGCACAGGACACACCTCCCACCAATCTAAATCAGTCGCAACACCTTAAAACCAACTGATGTGAATGAGAGAACTTGCTAGGAAGTGAGCAAAGAAGTGGAAAGAGATCACGAAAGGTGCTGGATAAATGGATGAAACGTCCAACTCCAGGCGGTAGTAGTATGAATGCAAACTTTGACAATTCCAGGATTGCTTTATCTTGTATAAAAACACATATCTGATATCTACTTTTATGAAAAAATCCACTTTAAATATCAATATCAATTAAACTGAACATATTTCTAACATGACTGGTGGTGTTGATGGGGGTCACATCAGGAAACACTGGTAGAATAGATAGCTGACAGACCATTCAGTGTAGCATATACAGTATATACTTCAATTAGTTTCAACTATTTTCTAAACACCGACTGTTTTTATTGAATCCAAGAAATTTTAATTTGAAGATTCAAAATGATGGTGTTTGGCCTTTCGTGTGTTGATTTGCTTGTGTAAGATTGCAGTTGCACGTAATTAGAAAACATCTAAACTGTTTCTATGGTAACATGCACATGAGGCTGAAGATACACGGTGCTCCTCCAATTGCTGAGGTCGTACACTGGTGGTGTTTTGATGTTTAATAGGTGTGGTGAGTCTATCGAGTTCAGAGACAAACTTTGAACTCAAAACTCTTGCAGCTACGTATTTTGTTTTGAGATGTTTTGAGACAAGACACAAACCCAATCTACATGTGTAGGTGAGTTTGATCCCTGTAAGTGCAGAATATGATGGATGCGTTGGATTGAGAAATATATTGAGTTGAAAATGCATGTGTCCCAGAGGAGAGGCATTTTCTACTGTAGCTGGAGAATAAATGTCTCTATCAAATCTACCTCCGAGAGTTTTCCAATCCTGATAGGTCTTACATCTGTCTGTCTGCTCCCTAATACCCAAAGCTGTGGTTTCAGGGCACCTTCATTGTGAGGAGACAGATATTCTGTCTCCATATGAAGCAGAGAAACACTCCCAGCTCACTGTTTTCGAAGTGTATTTATGGCTATTCCATAAAATTCATTTAAAATTCATTAATACCACAGGGACAAATTCAATGAGCTCAGCCTAGTTTCTCTCATTTGCCCAGCGAGTCCAAACGGATTGTTGTTCTCCCCAGACGCTGCTCCTCTCCAATCTCTTCCTGTTATTAAATATTCAAATCTCTACCGCAATCACTCTGTTTAGTAAACACTCAGGGGACCTCACCAAGACTATTAAAGCAGAGATGATTGCAATGTTTTGTTTTTGTTTAGTTTTGTTCCTTGATATGGCTGACATGCTAATTGCTAAAGGATTGGTAGTTAATTGTTTGACCATCGTGGAAATATCCCCATCACCTGACTGGATGTAACGCTTTCATCTGCAAGTGTTTCCTTCTCTTCCTCTTGTTTTTTTCCTCTCTCATGTTTGCATGTAATGTAACATTACATACACCCACCAAATATGCACATACACACTCCCAAAATGATTTCACACTCCCACACCCTTCCTTCTTTGATCTTTTATTCTTAGGTCCTCACCCGCCATCAAATGATATGGAGGAATATTGAATTTATCTTCTATTTCCCTGTTTTACATCATTTATCATTCCCGCCCGTTCTGAGGGCTCCTCTTCTCTATTGTAGAAGATTGTTTCTTATCCGATCTCCAGTGTCATGCTGTTTTCTAATAAGCGCCATAGTAATTTCTGTGCGTTATTAATGGTGGCACACACCAACATCCGAGGAGCTCCAGCTGTGCAGAGGCAAGGATGGGCATCTTGTGGTCCCCCGTGCCACCCTACGCTCAACACGCAGACCGCCGCCCCCACCAATGCCTGGGGAGTGTGCATGCTTGCCCTGGAGGTGATGCTAATGGGAGATTTTAACTACATTTCCCTCCTTCCTCCCTCCCTCGCCTCCTCTCCCACTGGTGCTGCGGATATGAGCCTAGAGCAAACACAGGGCACTCTCATTAAGGGACTAGTGCTGGTATTAAATTCGCTGTTATTAGAGAGCCCTGCTTTCATTTCACTGGCACAGCAAACCACAGACACCCACAGGAGACTCAGGGTGAGGACTAGATTACACTCATACACTCAGATGGCTCGTGGTGTGTGCGCGTGCATGTGTGTTTGTGTGTTTTGAGCCTGAGCTATAAAGACTGTGAAGAAAAATGGGAGTTGCAGTTGCTGCATCTGTTTTTGTAAGTGCCAATTGCATGAAGAGACCCCAGTTTAGAAATAATAGACTGTAATGTGGCTGGGCAGAGGGCATTTCTTTAATGGCAGGGTGCCCTGCTGTGTTTTGGCCTTGCCTCATTGGCTCTCTGGCACAGAGGGGGGTCATTTTTCACATTACTGCTCACCCCCTGCCTGACATGTCAAAGATGGACAAAATCAATATACATACAGCAACAAAGACTCGGGCTCCACAAAATCAATGCCACTTATTTGATCAAAGACTGCTTCCACAAGCCAGAGCAGAATGTGCACGAACGCCTATCCAATGTGAACTGGCAGGTTTGCATCCAGACTCCTGTATCTGGAATAGATGCCCTCTAGGACATCCTCGCCGCCGTTCCTCTGCCTGCCGATACTGCTCTTGTCAGCGGCCCCTCAGGGCACGATGGGCTGAGTGACGGGAGCGAGCCAAAGTGACTGTGACAAGGGAACTCGCATCAAATTCCCTGACAGTTACCTCAACAACCTCTTCTGATACTGCCATGTCACACGCATAAGGAGATTACTGAATGGATTTAGTGAATGTGAAATGTGAGTGAACGCTCCATGATACAAGCTTTTTTTTTTTTTCCCTCCCTGGAGCCAAAGGAGCTTGCCTATGTGATATGCTGCTATCTGGCATAGGCACTTGGCTGGCTCCACTCGGGAAGAAGACAGAACAGGTGGCAAAGAGGCGAAAAGCAAGGCAGAACGAGTGCGTGCTGCGAATGCGCCGCAGGTGTCCTGGTCGCCTGCAATGACAAGAGCTGAAAAAACAGTCCTTACACACCTTCAAAGACACAAACAAACATAATTATATTGGAGATATACTGCAGGAGGACCCCATTTGACTCTGTGTATTTGTTGTGGTGTTTGTGATTGTAGCAGTCAGTTCGTTTTTCATGGTGGCAGGCTTCTCTGTTGGTGCTGTAAAGCACAGCAGTGTGTTCAGCTGTGACTGGGACTCATTAGGGGAGGAGAGTGTCCGTCATGGTGCCTGGCTGTCTGTGTGCTGGTCATCCAGTGGGGGACTGAGGGAATACGGGGTGGTGGAGGAGGCGGCCAGGACCCAGTTGAGCCTCCCTCCTCATCCAGCCTGCTCCATCCTTTTCTTTCTCTCCTCTCTTACTCATTTGCCCAGCTGCTCTCTCCTCCATCCTCTTCTCCTTCCACCCTTCGATCTCTCAACGGGGGTTCATTTCTTGTGATTTGCTGAAGCCCATTATCAGTTCCCCACCAACCTCCATCCCCAGCCAGCCTCTCAACAGCAACACACAACCACTCGATCAAAGCCCCACGAGGGCCAGCAGCTTGATTGATGCTTATCAAAGAATCCATTGTTGCTGACCTGTGTTGCCAATCCCAGTCATCATGTGTGCTGCCGTTATTGCAAATCTCTCATTGTATTGTATCGCTGTGTTGTTAGCCAGGTATTGTTTCTGCTCCATCCCAAACAATCTTCAATATGGTGCCAGGTGTGCCAGACAACCATGACAGGTCTAGCTGACAGTCCCTAATTTATACCTCAGTAATGTAGTTTCAAATCCTTCATGATGGGCCGTGAAGCCAGCAGATCGACAAAAGCGACAAAAATGGTCACTGGCTTAAAAACTACATCACAATGAAAACAGATTGAACACTTTATGTAATTCTTTTTTTGAACTTGTACACAGAGCAGCCTGAAAATAAGATTTTGAGGTCAATAATTTCACACAGAAGTTGAAGCTGTTCAATGCAGAAAAATGTGAAATGTAATAGGCTCAATTAGAGCACACAACGCAGTCAGAGAGTTGGCTTGGAGTGGCAGCTACTCAACACATTTCAAGCTTGATGCTCTTCCTCAGACAGCAGTAAGACTTCTATGGTGATGTGTCACTAAAAAATAACATAAAGGAGGGAATGAAGTGACCATTATATCATGAGAAGGCATGTACTGTATGTTAAAGACAATATGGGGTGGCTGCAGGGTTTAATGACATGAAGAGGAGTTTACATTCTACAGTACTGATTCTGATATTTTTTAGACACAACTTTAAGGCAAAAAACCCAAATAAAATGCATTATACCTGGTGGCAGACCATAATGCGGCAAGATAAGATTTATAGGAAGGGTATCTGAACAGTCGCATTCATAAATAAAATATGAAATTGGGGGGTTTTTGTAGAAATACTGAGTCAAAAATTTGTAAGGTGGGTGAGGAAGTTTGGACACATGAGCTCAATGTATCTTACTGATTAATCCTCCAGTTACATACACATTTACATCCAAGCCATTGAACAAAGGCCACCAAGCCAGCCAGAATATACATAATGCAACAATACCACTCAGACCTCTAAATAAATATACATCTACGTGTAGTCTAACTTGATCTTTAATTTGAATGAAATACGAAAGATTAAGCTCTTAATTCAACGCACCTGTGGAAACAGTGCCAATGTTAAAAATCCATTTAGCCTCCTAAAAAGTGGCGGTTAAAAATTACACCTGTTCTAGCAGGTGTGAAGAGTTTTGTGTATGTATTAGTTGAGGAGAGACACTCAATGACATTTTTATGTTTAATGGCTTGCACTTTTTATTCTTGTTCTCTCTCATTTTCTTACTGACTTGTTTCAAATATGCAGAAACAGTAGAAACAGTTTCCACCATATTTGACCTGGATATCAATAATTTGGATTCATAAATGTACAGAAATCAAGCCTGTTCTCCCAAGAAAAATGACAGCAAATGCCCCAAAACGATGTACGTTCAAGTGACAAAGTCCACTAGCGGCTATAGGAATTGTGACTCTTGTCTTTGGAGCGAAGGAGGAAATAGTATGATGTCGTTACAGAGACAAAAAGTTCTGGAGGGCAATGTATTTTGTCATTTAATGTGGAAATCATTTGGCTAGTCCAGTGAAGTTGATGAAAGCACCTACAATGCACCTGTAATGTTCTTGGTTCAAGTTCGACCTATGACCTTTTTCAGCACCTGCTCTGTTTTCCATTTTTCCTGTCTCTCTGCACTCTATCCTAATACAATAAAACAAAAAATAAGAGAAATTGTTCCGTCTCATCTTTTATCCATCTTCCTGTTTGGCCACTCGTTGATTTATCCTTTACATTCCACTTGTCATTTTATGATTTGTTCTTCTAGAAATCTGTCCTCCCTCCATCCATCCATCTATCCTTCTTCCATCCGTGGGAATATGAGAGTTTGCCTCAGACCCGCAGCTCTCTGTGCAGCTCTCAGACCAGCAGGACCAGTGCTGTGTCAGTGTCAGATCTCCACTCATGTGTGGAGCAGCTCAGACACGAGCTCAATCTATCCCTGCACCCCGATTCTCTCCTTCTCCCTGTTCCTTTTTCTGTTTCTCTCCTCCCCTTCTTTCTCCCGCCTAGTTGTCTTTTTCATCTACTGTCTTTTCCTCTAAAGGGAGATTACCTCCTCCTCACAGGCCGGGGCTGATATTTCATTTCCAAATCACTGTGGCTCACTGTTTTTTTTTCCACCCCTCTTCTCTTTCTCACTCTCGCTTTCTTCAATGTACTGAGAGACAAACACAACAGAGGGAAGCTGAAACACAATGGGCATGTTGACATATAAGAGGACGTGGCGTGTGAGAGGCTGAGGCCTCTGTGGCGCTCAAATGAGAAAGGACATCGCTCATTTCCAACCTCAAATTGCCTTGCTCTCATCTCTGACCCTCGCTTAACAGCCTCACTCAGGCAATTGTTCGCCCATTCTCACACATAAAAACAAGTGTGTTTACACAGCAACATGCGTAAACATGTACACACATACACGCGGACGGAAATGTGATTTCAAACAAACATTCAAACGCTCACAGAGTTAACAAAACAGATATAAATGTATTGTTAATTCCCCTGCCATAGCCTTGACCAGTGTATGAGTGTGCTACTCACTCAAATCTGTTAACACACATTACAAAGACCAGGCAGCCATTTATATCCCGTGCCCTCTGGGCAAGACCCTGTCTCCATGGCTACAAGATCATGTTGACCAGTTAAAAAGCTAAAAAATAATGGCTACCCGGGAGGCAGAGTGATTGATTGCAGTTTGCTACGAGGGAGAATCAGCCGAATTGTAGATGTTCCTGGGTGCTGCAGAGTCATCTGGTTGACATTTCACCTCATGGGCAGGGATGAGCGGGTCCTCCACCAGCTTCGGTGATTTCCTTCCTCTCTCTACCTTCTGTCAGATTGCCCTGTGGAAACGGCCCTGCTCATATAACTTCATTACTTTTTAATGCAGCCGTAATTACTCCAGCATGTTGTAATTGGACAGAGATATGAGAACAATAAAGGATGTCAGGACAGAGAACAGGATTTTAATTGTGGGTTAATGATATTTATTTTGCGTTGTGCTCTTTCTGTTCTCAGTCATGGCTCAGTCTTGTGGGCTAAGTGTTGTATCTCCAGGGAGAGCGAGAGGGTGCTTATTTCTCTCCCGGTGAGGTGAGAAGATGCTGTCGCCCCTCTGCTTTTGTCATAGAGAGGCAGCACATTAACCTCGGATCCGATTAAGGTCTGTAACAGAGCCAGGTCGCACAGTGGCCAAGCGGCCGGGCTCCTCTGGGCTCAGATTAGGCCTGACCCCTGACCGATGTGTCAGTGACAGATAATGAGCTTAGCTTTATCAGCCCCATTTGTCTCCCTGAGGGTCCACACAGCAGCCTCACCCTGCTACGTCGGGCGAGTGTAAACTCTGGGAGCAGTACAGGGGTTAATGCTCAGATAAGAATCATGTTACTTTATCGGCTCTCACTGGAGGCTCCTCAGCTGAGAGCTGCTCTGGAAAAAACAGCTATTACTATACCCACGGGGCAGATACTGTGTGAAGATGCACTTAGGAACGATAGCAACACTATTCATAAAGTGATAATTTTGTCTCTTACAATTACATCATTCATTTGTTATGTGTGACATGTCAAACAACCCTGAGTGGATTTTGTTGAAATGTAGAGAAATTATGTATCTCACCACTGCATCTCAACAGTTTCATAAACTACAAATTGAATCGTCATTTGCTTGTTTATTTGTTTTTTGGTTTTTTTTTAGCTTTTGTGATATCTGACTCACTGCTACATTTTCCCACAGCTGTGTAGTGGCATTTTCAAAATGATATTGATCGGCCCAGGAGGGGAGCTATAATTACAGATCAAAACAAGGTGACGTATTTGTTACTGACTGGCCCACAGGGAGACGGCCTCATTCTTAGGGAACATGTTTGTTTTGTCTTGTAGTTGTTTTAGATGTCCGTGGTGATCACTAAGCAAGTAGAGTGGGGTAATGAAAGAGGTTTGCACACAGTAATTAATTATGAATGTCATTTAGTCTAATTACAGCCATAATTACAGAGTTTTTCGAACAAACACCAACTGATGCTAAACTGAAGGTTGAAACTCGGCTGCAGTCAATTTTAAACTGATTTCCACTTCGACATCAACATAAAAAGTCACATCAATAACTTGTTATAACCGATGAAGGATTGACAGGCAAATTACACATCTGCAACAATGGGTAGAGGGATTGACAAAAGGAAAAAGGAGGAGAGAATTAGGAGGAGAGAAGAGGCGTGAGGGGAATTTCACATCCTAATCAATTACTCTGTTCGTTCACCTGTGGTTTGCATATGTTGTTGATGAGGAGAGGATTATCAGGCAAAGAGAGAAGAGATGAGGAGATGAGTGAAGCTGCTAGATTAATATCCTGCCACAGCAGCCCAGGGAGAGATTAATTTCCTCTTTACCATCATTTAAAAAGAGGCGCATGTGTCGGGGTCGGTAGTTGCTTTAATGGAGAGAAGGAGAGTGGTCTGTTCAGCTGCATGCCACGGGGTTGATGGATAAGACAATGGATATCATTGGTTCGGTAGTAAACTTAGAGCAAGTCCGCCTAAGCGCCTTTTGCCCTATGTGTGTATTTGTGCATGTGTGCGTGTGTGTGAGCAAAGGTGTGATTGATTGGATCTCTGAGTGCTTGTGCCACCATGAAGCAAAAGAAAGAACCCAAGAGTGTGCAGGCATGTGAGACGATTGAAACGTGTGTGAGAGTATGCAGGGTGTGTGTGGCGTGACACGCTTCTTCAGATTTAATTTGATTAAATGAGAGTGCTGTCACTGTAACCAATGAGAAAGATGATCTTACTCCCATTTCTGCAATATTAGGCTGATGAAAATGATGGCATTTTTAGATCTTATGCTCCATGTCTTGTAATATTTGGTGGAATTAGAGCAGGGAAGTCTGACATTACTGGGAACCTAATTGGAGATGTAGGAAATGGAGAACTAATTGGACAATATAGGAGGGTCCCTTCATGCAGTTTATTTTAGATGATGTGTAAATCTGCAAATCCATCATCAGTCATCAGAAACGAGGATATGATGGCTTGAATTTCACTATAATGTGAAATTGAAGATAAAGACATTCCAAAAAGGGCAACTCTTTACGTTACGTTAAGTCCCCCTATTTAGCATTCATAAGCAGCTTATAAACATTTAATAACTGGTTTATAACACACTATAATGTAGTTGGACGCAAATACAAGCACATACAAATGCAAACACAGATGTAATAATATAAAATATGTCTTCACAGGAAAAGTTATAATTGCTGACAAAATACAGTACATTATAAACGCTTACAAATGTCCGTATAGCTGTGTACAACTACATTATAATGTGTTATAAACCATTCATTAAATGGTTATATACTGCTTATACAGTAAATGCTAAATGGGGGGACTTAATGGTGAAATAATGGTTCCCAATGTAATATTTTACAAAGTATATAAATGTGAAATATATTCATAGCAACAACTGAAGAATTTGACTGAATCTTTGACATAATCTTAAAAGGTATATATAACTAGTGTTTTCTTGTGTTTATCCGTGTATTAAAAGACCAGCCAATTAATGTGAGAGTAATAGCAGATTCCAATCTTGTGTTTGGATTTGTGATTTACATTTGGGTTACATGCAGTGCCTTTAAAGTCCTTATTTTTCCAATGAAAGGCTTGCTCCCCTGGTTATCACATTGTGGTTGTCTGAGTGTCAGCTCACCATTCAAGTGCTCAGTCATTAGTTAGCTGCCATTATAAATCTTCCCCCTTATTAGAAACACAGAAAGCTCAATAGCTGGAAATGCAGCCACTCACAAACACTCTATCAAACCATTGCCTTATTGATCGGCCTCTCTCCTCTCATTCACCTGTGCCCAGATGGATGGACCTCAGAGTGTCAGTCAGTCCTGTGAGTCACATGCCTCTATATCTGCCTCCTTACAGTCACTTCCTGCAGCGATGCCTCCGCTCAAATGTCAAAGTAAATGAGCTGGCCAGGCTGTGCTACCGTATGTGCTCATCAGGCCACTTTCTCCCCCTTGTTTGTTACTATAATCTTATATCTCCACCCCCCCCACACACATATACACATACATGCACACCTCTACCCTCCCCTCCAAATCCCTCTTCCTCCACCCCCTGTGGCTCTCCGGGGGCCCGGGGTCATTTGCTCACTTATAGATTTAATTAAAGGCCTGTTAATTATTTAGTCTGCTCTATGGGGCCAGCCCATCCTTGGCCTTCAGTTTGATCAGTGTGTGACCTGTTGAGTGTAGAAGAAGGCCCACAGCTAAACATCAGTTTCTCACAGAGCCTATACTCTCTACAGACTGAACTCACACTGTAGCCACCACTGTTTGGTTTGTAAAACCATCAATCGTTTGGTTTATTCCTAGTAGGTCTGCAACTAATGATTATTGTCATTATTGATCAATTTGTGGATTTTTTAAAAATCTTATTTTACAGGTTTATAGTTTTGGCAAAATTTCTATAGTACACTGTACCTGCAAACGTAAGAGCTGAGAAAGTGTTAACTGTGATGGATGTTTGGGTTAAAATTTTTTCCATTTGTCTTCCTTTTCTCGTCCCAATAAGTTTGGCTAATCTTGTTTTTTTTTAAAAACCTCTATAATCATCTGCTCATGTTTCTTGGACTGTCTAATTTCTTTTTAGTAATATTTGTGTTCCCAGATTACAGCAGTTATTTTAGGGAAAGGTAGAGATACAGTACAGATAGGAATTGCGACCTAAATTACACAAATAAGACCCTGGTTGTATGAAAACCAATTCTGTCTCCTTGAAATTATGTTTCTAAACTACCAATTTGAATAATGGCACCACCCATGTTTTTCTTTACCAACATAATTAAATAACATTTTTAATAATTTGCACAATGTTCACTGACAACGTATTTAATTTGGTTTGTTTTCCTCCAATATCTGTTGAGTGAAATCAGATTTCCCTTTAACTGTTTAGTCTATCAAATATTACTGAAAATACTGAAAAATGCCCATAGTGATGAACCTACAGAGAACCAAACCAACAGAGCTAAAAGAGAGTGAATATTGGACTTACATTCATCAGGTGGCCAAAACACGCCTCTAAATGAATGATAATGTTGCTCCCTAACGTTCACAACTTTCACAGATAATCAATTATTGCAGATTTAAGGATATTTAATTTACAATGATATAAAACAGAGAAAAGATAAAAGTCCTCACAACTGAGCAGCTGGAGCAAGAGATGTTTGCTGTTTTTGCTTCATTACTGACTTAAACAGTGAATCGATTATCAAAATTGTTGTCAGTTAATTTTCTTTTAATTTTCCTATTAATTAATTATATAATTGTTTCAGCACCATTATTAGGTTTAAATAGTAATAAGGACTCTTACTCTCCCTAGTATTCAAAATTATTCTTTATTTTATTTCTGTCTGGTTAATTTAATCAGTATGTTCTGTGCCTTGTACTCAATCATGCTTGCACACTTTGCAGTTAGACAGTTTGACTTGCTCATGCAGGACTAAGGCAGTGAGTGTGGGTGAAATGTATGAACTGTACCTCACCAGGCTGTGAAGTGTTTTGATTGCTGCTGTCCCGGACTCCTCAGCCCCTGACCGGCTCCTCACCTCCATCCCCAGGGGGATAATGACACTAATACCTGTAAGCGACGCTCTGCCTTGATGCCAGCCTGGGAAGAGGTGGCGGGGGAGCACCAGCCCTTTTAAACCAATTTCAAGCCCGTCAATTAAGCTGGTGATTTGTGTTGGACAGAAATCACTCTGGCACTGCCACTTCAACGCCCCCCTCTCTGCAGACACGCACACTGTTCCTCCTCTATCCCACAATCCTTGGGGGACTCAGAGAGCCATTGATTGGTTGAGCTGTTCGCCCCTCAGACAGATCGATAATCACTGTGTTCTCCTGGCGCTGTGCTGGAGGGGTGAGACTGGGTAGACGCTCATTTGCCAGTTCCCATGGGAACTGCACTGAGTCCCACCGGATATGGCGCTTTCAAGACCTCCTCAATTTTTTCTCAAAGTTTCTGTTTTGGAAGTTTTACTAAATCAACCTTTGAGGACAGTTAATATTGTGTCAAACGATAAATGCTTTAATTGGCAGTAAAATTGGAACAAAAAATTGGTTCCTGTGTTAGAGGGTATCTTGGTTATTATTGGTTCTCTTTCTTAAGACAGATGATAGCGGTGTGTGTGTGTGTGTGTGTGTGTGTGTGTGTGTGTGTATGGTACGGTAAAATAATGAATTTCTCTTGATTAAAAATTCTCTCAGAGAGCAAGTGCTGAAACCCTATTGATTTCCATTAAAAGTAATCAAACTTTTCATGGTACTAGATGGGTGTGGGATTTTTTTTCATTGTGAAAAACTATTTGACTTCTGCTTTTAAAATGACCACCAATCTACACAGAAGAGTTTGAATCATCACATTCATCAATCAACTCTCCCATGCCTCGCTCCAATATCAGCTGTTAATAGTCTGAACCCTGAACTCGGAAAGTATTGGCAGGGTATCGCTGAAGCTATGAAAAGCTTGGAAAGTTTAGGACCGTATCTTCTGATTCATCAATCTCTAAACCAATAGCTCTGAGTTGTCTCGAGCATGAATCTCCCCTCAGTACCAGCCCTGAATCGTTTGAACCATCAATCTCCCCTCTATTAGACTTGCACTGTCTGCTCCATGGCCATGTCTTCTCATTGGAGTTATGGGTTGAGGGGAGATGGGGGGAGGACTGTAGACGGATGATAGAGACATGCAGGGGAGGAGCAGAGTGGGCAGAGGTTAGAGCAGGCAGAGATATGCTTGGTATTTAGGCAGAGATACATGAGGAATGGCTGTATCTGTCACTTCCTGCCCTCCTGTCTCCGCCCGGTGGTCCACGCCGCTTCGTCCGTTCATGCCAGAGGCTCATAAAGAGTCCTGCGCGGCCCTATGTTCAGGTCATAAAACCGAATTAAAATATTAAATCTGTCAGGGCCTGTCCTCGTAAATAAAGCCATATATTACTCCTCCATCTATAAAAGTGAAAAAGGGTCGAGGCATTTTACGAGGGGGAGAGGAGCAGGCCTATTTCGGGTCTGATCACAAAAAGCCACCTCATCACTGCCCCCACCTGTGGACTGAGCTAATTATTCACCCTGCAGAGTGATGGAGAGTGAGGAGGGATCGATGGAGAGTACAAGGTTGAGCTGCAGATAGTCAGACTCGGGGACAATGTGACTGTTTTTTAATCTGTATCAGTGACGTGGAGATGTAGAAAAAAATGGTCGTAAAATCTAAATGAGATATTTGCATGTCTGCAGCACATTTTTCACAAGTAATAACCCACACTTTTTATGTGAAGAAATATCTTCTTTGCACTGTCTGTCCTGATTGATATAACAACTTATACCCAGTTCATGAAAGGTGTCACATTTGCTCTACATGGTGTTGGGTTTTTCAAAAGAATAGCCTCATAATTTGTACAGGGCGTGATAAAATTAACCTTTCTGCCACTGACAACAATTATTTGTTTAGAATGAATACATAAATACAAATACAGAAAAAGAACTATAAAGTTAATGTGTACCTGTCCATCCACACTTCATACATCAGAGGTAAAGGGTGTTAAACTAGTGTGTGAAGAGTTTAAACACAAGTATTAGCTCAAAATACTTCATGGTAGCATCACTATTATGTACATTAAGCTTGAACTAAAATGATACTATGTGAAAATGTGCCAAGTATTCCACCAGTGTGTCAAAGGTGTAGATACAAGTACAAGATGTACATCCCTGGAAAGTACATTAAAGGTAAACGAAAGGTTTTTTATTTGAAAGTATGCAAAAAGTATTGAAGTTCTTATTACTAAAAAGTATTGGTATCACATGTGCTCACCCCACTTCGATACCTATCTTGTGAGCTAGCAAGAAACACAAGGGAACACTAGTTAAAACCCTTGTAAATGTGTCTGACAGTTCTTTTGCATCGTTAAAAAGGTTGAATTACCAACTGGGCAAAGGGCATCCCCAGGGCCCCAGACCATCAGGGGCCCCAAAGGCCCCAGGTTCGCTGTCTGGTAATGTGTTTTCTGATTAATTGCAAACCTTTTTGGGAAAATGCACCATTAC
>NTHP01000020.1:501213-543482 GCA_003416845.1 Oplegnathus fasciatus
TAACAAAGTTGAATCTAATCTAATCTAAAAAACTGAATAGGTAAGGGTGACTCCTGCATCTTAACCCTTTCTTTAGGTCCTGTCCTGTAGAGGGGCCTTATGTTGAAATCTAGTTGTAATACCTTTAATATTTCAGTATTGTGCGTATTGTGTTGGTACAGCGTGGATATTCCTAAATAAGTTTAGTGTAGTCACATTATCACACAATCACAAACTAAATTGCAGATGACGGTAGGTGACAAATAGCTCATTTTTGCCCAATTTTACCCCTAGTGGATTAATCTGGCCCTGCTTTGTTAAATAACAAAGGCAACAGATAGTTGTATGTTAGCTAACAGACAGGTAGGGCTCTATCTGATGACACTTTGCAATACCCAGCCACGTGACAAAACCAGGGTGTTGGCATTGTTGACAACAAAAAGTTACACTAAGCAGTTGCGCTAGAATTACAGTACATACTGGTCTCTTAACATCCTCACTACGGGGTTCTGCTGTGCCTCAGTTCAGCTCAGCTGCAGGGAATTCTATCCACAGTTGACCTGCCTCCCCTGGCGGTCCAGTCCAGTGGTCCCTAAGATCAGAGCCATTAGCATTAGCAAGCGGTAGGGATGTTGGGATGGACGTCCACCTGCTACTGGGCAGCTGCTTCTGCCCGCTCAGCTAATTGGCTGGCAGGTGGCCGGAACAACGCAAGTGTGCCTGAGCCAGGAAGAAAAAGAGCGAGGACATCAAGTCTCCTGGTATCCTGGACCAAAGATGAAAAGGCTTCTGCAGAATTAAAACAAGTCATGCACACACACACACACACACACACACACACACACACACACACACAAACACACACACATATATATACATACTTCCTACTTCCAATTACAAACAAGCTGTAACACACACATACATATACTAACAGATGTCTTGCAGCATTTGCTCTCAACACACATAAACCCAAAATAAACACGAGCATGCACACACACTCTTTCCCTCTCTCTATTTTATTTTGTCTAATACACCCACATACACTCAGTCACATACACACGCAGTCACACACACCGACACACAGTCTTTGAGCTTTGTAGAATAACCTTGGCACCAGCATGGTGCCTGCTTCGCCAGTCTGGTAGATAGATGGTCCTCGGCGCAGGCTGGCACAGGCTTTTCATTATGTTCACTACCAATCCATAGGAACTGAGTTTTGGATTTCTTCCCTTTTCCTTCTTTCTCATTTGCTTCTGGCTTCCAGCTTACTCTACTGTACTGTACCTGTGCTGCTCTTTTTCTGCATTGTCAGTGACCATCCTTTTTCTTTATCTATTGTCTTTTAGTCGCAGTTTTGTTTTTGCCTCTCCTCTCCTCTCTTCTCTTCTCCTCTCCTCTCCTCTCCTCTCCTCTCCTGGCTTAATTAGGATGTGGGGGAGCTGGTTGTCGGTTGAGTAAGCTCAGTATCAGATGATTAATTGCTGGAGGGGGGTACAGCAGCCCAGGGGCAGTATGGCCAGGGGAACACAAGGTTACAGGATGGTATAACCCCCCTCCATCCTCCATCCCATCATCCTCCTTCCCTTCCCTCTCTCTCTTTCTCTTTCTGTCTCCTTCAGCAACTTGCTCTCTTCCTCTATTCCCCTCTCTTCATCTCTGTCTCATTTACCCTCTCATTCTCCCTTCTCTCCTTGTTGATCTGTTGTAAAGTAAATTCCCCACGTTTCCTTGTCTGACCTACGCATGTTTGCCGG
Organism: Oplegnathus fasciatus; assembly: GCA_003416845.1. NCBI lineage: Eukaryota > Metazoa > Chordata > Actinopteri > Centrarchiformes > Oplegnathidae > Oplegnathus > Oplegnathus fasciatus. The sequence goes on from NTHP01000020.1 coordinate 502,947, forward strand.
CGAGTGCCGGCCAGGGCCGCCTCCGAGTGGGAACATCGCTGCACATATGTGTGCTGTTAATTAAGATAAAAGGCCGAAGGCAGATGAACGGCAAACGCAAACCAGCTGTTCATCGCTGCAGTGATCATTAGCTCCATGTATTCATTAACAAAACCTGATTTTATGCATTTCAGGTGGTCAAAATGTTCAGCCTCACAATGTCTCCCACTGGGATTTCCAGTAATTCTCACTTCAAGTCTGCGTTGTGGTGGTCAGTGGTCCGCTGACCTTGGCGGCCAGCAGGTTGAGAGTGTCAGACTGTGGCTATGATTAGTTTGCAGATAGTGGACCTTGTCTTTGGTCGGCCAGAGGGCAGAAAATCTATTATGTGATTGGTTGGTGGGCACAGCGCTCTGTAGTGGCAGCATCAAGCGGGAGCTAAGTCTAGACTCTAAATTTAGATTAATGGAAGGGTAGCTGGCTAAGTTTGTAATTAATAGCAGTGACCTGCAGGGGCTACACGTATTACTAAAGCCTGAACAGAGCTGGACACCTCCCTGACCCACACACACCTCGCACACTCTGTCACAGGGAATGGAGACCTCATCTATTTTCTCCGGGTCTCTTTTTATTTATGGCTTGTTTGACTTCACTGCTTCTTGCAAAATGTTGTTCGGCAGGCAGTGTGCGTTTGGTTTATTGTGCAGAGTCACAAAATTCTGTAGCGTTTCAGACTGTGCCTGTGAAGGGAGAGCAGCCCACCTTGAACAAAGCATATTCTGAGACAAAATGCTGCTTCAGCTCTTTGCACAGAGCTCATCTTCGACCATTTTGTTTGTACCTGAATGCATTTTTGCATCGCCATTCTCTGGCTACGGCTGTATTTTCAGCTGCATTCCACTCCTGTGACCCTTTTTTTCCATTCTCTTCCTCCTTCATTTCGCAGTATTTTCACTTTCTCTCCCTCCCCTGCCTGATGCCGACTTTCTCTCCCTCCATCATATCGAGCTGTCCGTCAGTGTGGGGCCTTGTGTCTCTTTGTCTTTGATGGATGGGGAACACGTAGGAGGAGCAGCCGTCCTTAATAGACACGGCGGATTGAAACGCTGGGGAAGTAAATGTTAAGGGCCTCATAAAACATCCACTTCCCCACCCTCGTCCTATGCTGCCCTCCCCCACATCACCCACACACCTCCCTCTCTCAGTCACCCTCCTTCCCCTCCCTAAATCTCCACCCACACGCTACCACTGACTTATCAGTCGCCTGCAAGTGTTTCTGTTTCTTAGGACTCAGATATCTTTATGTAGAGATGTGTAGCCATTTGTATTTGTGTTTGTGTTTGTGTGGAGGGGATTGTATTTGTGTGCATCAAATTTGACCCTCCGCATCCCTCCTGTGGTGGGATAATGGTGATGGATGGAGTCGCAGGAGGAAGGACCGCCTTCCACCCCAATCAGACGTCTGTGAGAGCCATAGATCAGATTGTATGGCAGTTTCCAGCAGTGAGATGTCACTGTGTGTATATACAGTGACCATGGTGGCCCTTTGCCCCTGACCCCAGCTAACCATCAGTTCCTACTGGGTTGTCGAGATGTAGGAGGGGGATTAAGAAGACATTGGTAAAGCTGATTTATTCCCTCATGCCCCAGGCAGAGACAAAGGAACCATGTTAAAGAGCCTCCATCAATAAACCTGCGTCCTGGCTACCATGTTTGCGAGAGGCGGTAAGGTCAGCTTTTAAAGTTATGGCTGCAGGGTGATAGCTGTACCTCTGAATAACTCAATTCCCCCCAAGGTGGAAGGGTCAAGAGGAGTCAAGGACAGTGGCGAGGCGGAGGTGGGTGGAAAGTGAATTTAGCGGGAGAGGGGAGACTTGCTGTTTCATCTGGAGCATTGACCCTGGTCATAATTCCAATTGCCTGACTTGTTTGATGCAGAAAGAAATCCCTCAGTGTGAAAGGAATTGCCTTACCCCAGACGCTCCACTATGTGTGTGTGTGTGTATATGTGGAGGAGGGGTTCTGACCATGATTTAGATCTTCAAAAACCAACCCTGAATTGAAAATCTCACCATAGAAAACATTTGAGGTGGTATTATATGTATGTGTCTGAAAAGACAACCTGAAGCCAATACGAGGGCTCTGCAGATCCAGCAATTAATCATCATAATGCATAAGGCATCCACCGATGAATTAGAATCCCCTGGCCCATGCAACCTCAATAATCCAATTATTTAAAAGCCAAAATAGAAGTTATAGTAGTATGCAAAAATCTTTAAGGTGAAGGTCAACACATTACAGCATAGTAAGGCAAATGGCATCATCTCCCCGATGGCTGTATTTCATAGCTAACATCAAGACTTGTACAGCGAGCTCTGGTTGAGGTCATGTTTGGAGCTCAGGACAGAACAGTGAATTATGTCATGTTTGGTATGTATGTAGCTGATGTAATAAAATCCTGAGGAGACATTCAGAAGATTTTAGGAGCAATGTGCTGATTTGGGTTAGAGTTGTAATCCTGTCTCACAGTAAGACGGGGTCTGAAAAGGTACAGGCAGCAAAGCTGACATTATTCTACAAGTAATGAGCAGGAAAATATTTGCTGAATAGAGATATCTATCATTGAAATGAGCAGGGTGTCAGCACATTATAGAGAACATTCTTTGAGAGTAGCGACAATAGCAAAACTACCCCAGCTGTAAAGACTTAAAGTAATATCCGTTCAGGTGGAGAATACAACATGCATGGTGAGGTACTGAGTGATAGTATACAAGTACACATTTGGCTGGGGTATTTTGTCTTTCAGTTCATCCATTTACTCTCTCACTATAGCTGTGTTTGTATTTGTGCATTTGAGTTTTTTGAAGTTCTGTATTTTAGTAAAATTCTGAGGTACTGTACCTGTGCTTTGTATATTTTTGTGCTATTTTGTGCTACTTTACACTTGCACTGCACTACATTTCAGAGGACAATATTGCACTTTTTACTCCTCTTCATGTACCGTATCTGAGAGCTGCTTGTTAGTTATACAAACATGACTCCAAATGAATGATGCTCTTGTCCTGTGTGTGCTTATGGTGTAAGTAAGCCACTGTGTGCAAATGTTGCTAACGTCTGCGATGTCAAAATAAGATGATAATATGTCGATGTTGTGTTTACAACCTGTTGCGCTGTCCCTAAGTGGCCAAACAATATTTTAATGTAGGTTTTAGTACATTTTGGAACACAGTACTCTTACTTGTAATTGAGTATTTTCACATTTTGATTTTGCTGCTTTTACTGAAGTAAAGCATCTACATCCTTTACTTAAGTAGAGGAGCTGTAAAGGTGTCATGAAGTTTTTCCCCTTTTTTTGGCCAGCACTTCGGACATTCCAGCACTATATTTGAAATAATTAATCAACACCAGTCTGTGATCCTCTTATAATTTGCTAAAATGTCAGACTGCGACTTACTGCATGACTGTCCATTGTCATTGAGAGGTCACATTAAAGTCTAGTCTTCCAATTACCTTCCTGTAATGATCCTGCTCTCCATCGCAGCTGTCTCTTTTTACTGAGTTGTAAACGTGAAAGCCCAGCCATCGATTTCACTTCATTCAGAGCAATAAAAGGAGGTCTTTGCAGCAAGAAGTTTATTCAGACATTTTACAGAAGGACCATGGCCAGACTATTCCATTTCATATGAAGAAACTCTGATAACATTTGTTTCTACGTCTTTGGAGGAAAACTCCTGAGGTGAACCAACTGTTTGCCCATCGACTGCATTTTAGTGTTATGCGACAGGAGTCATGCATGTACCATTCGCAGTGAGTTCCTGTAGGGGCATATGCTGCTGTTAGGTGACTGTTTTTTCACTCCCTGTGGCTCGGTCCTGGTTTTAGAGAACCTCTGGGCCCAGCAGGACACAGACCTCAGACATTTTACACAATCAAGCCTTTTGTGAAAATTCTGCTGTTCAAAAAAATCTGTTCACTAATAGGAGAGAAGGAGAAAAAAATAAAGCTTCTCACTTGAGAGATCCTTGTTTCCTCTTCTGCAAATAAGAGGGAAAGTGGTAAAATATGACAAGGAAGAGGAGGCAAATGAAGACTGATTGAGCCGTTGTTTGTTGTCTGCAGCTGAGTCTGCACATCGTTGGGTTTGTGATGAACTCATGCAGGAGCGCTGATAACGATGTGAGCCCAACACACTCCCATGACAAGCCTGGTGAGGAAAGATCGCTCTGTGTGTGTGAGGAGGGGGGGTACTTCCCTGTGAACAGCGCCAAAGATAATGAGAGGCATCAGGGCCCCCAACTCTGTCTTTGACTTATCAAGCAACAGCCCCGCAGTACTAAGGACTGGACTGTCAGCAGAAACAAACCTGCACAAATGTGTGTGTGTGTGTGGGTTTGTGTGTGTCTGGGGCTACGTGGTAACTTAGGGGCAACAGAGGGAGCTCTAGGGAGATGGAGGGTTGCCAGGAGGAAAGTACTAAGGATGTGTTGGGAAAGATAGAAGCAAAACCAGGGCCAAAAAATCCATCAGGCTGCAGTTTTTGAAGGACAGTTTCCCAATGAGAGTCTCATCCCATCAGCCCCTGGGCTGAGCCTCGGTCTGGCCTCAGCGGGAGAGAGCTCCTCCTCCTGAGATCGCGCCGCTTCTGGTTGAAGGTTATAAAGGGGAAAAAAATGGACAGGAGGAGAGAACAAGCTGGCGGGAGACAGTGATGGAGAGGTGGAAAGCTAACCTTTACCAGCTCTTGTTTTATGTCTCCCTCTCTCTTCCTTCTCACGTTTATCACCTGATATGAGCCCTCAGCTGAACACCCTTTCTCTCCTCTGAAGAGTTTGGCATAAACACTTCTCAGTTACATGAAAAGAGGAGAAACTGTAACATTTCACACCTTTCTCACTCCCTCCCGGTTCACTCAAACACACACACACTCACCCACAGATGCCGACACACTCCTCGCTAAAAGCATGTGCGCACACACGACCGCACATCCACACATCCACACCTGATCGTCTTCTAAGGGAGTGAATAATTACTTTGCCAAAGGGCACAACTGTGATCCCTGGCTGGTATTTAAAGCCTTGTCACTGAATTTAAATTACCCCTCCTCTCCATCGCTTCCTTTAGTTAAGTGGAAATGTCCTCTTTTCGGGCTAATACAGAGATCACAGCCCTAATGTCTTCATCATGGCCTTCAGCTAATACTGCCACATTGCATGACACAGATGCCCAGCTTGACTTTCCACATTGGCATCGACGTGTGAAGCTATTTGCTGTCACCCACCGCAATCCAAGCTCCCCTTTTCCTGTTATTGTATTACAAGATGCAGTGACGTGGAAAACGCTGAGCTTTGATATTAGTATTTCCATCTCAAAGTCTTGTTTTCTCTGTGTAAGAATGATTTATACATAAAAACATATTTTTCATGTGGAGGTGGGGAGTGCTGCCTTGATGGAGGTGTGTGTGAAATTCTGCCCTTCTAATTAGTTTATTCAGTTATTCTTTCCTCTTCCCACCATGTTGTAGCCCTAGGCCATCTGTGCTTTCTTTTGCAACAAGCTCTCACAGCATCCACGCCCACCCACCCCACCCCCCCACCCCACCCCCCACTGTTTCCCTCAACCCCTTCACTGCACTATAATTTTCCAGCATCTCTCACGGCCTTCGTTGAGCATGTGTGCCCTGTGCCGTGTGTCCAGTCTGTGTAGAAATACAGTGAATTGCAGATAGGGGCTGTAGTGCTCCATCATGAAAGACGCTGCGGGGGTTGAGAGGCTGATCCTGTATTTGTCCTTATCTGATGTAACTCGCCTCCCATGATGCTCTGTGGCGGAGACTTGGCCCACCTGCTTGTCTACTCTACTCCAGGCTCCATGATTGGCATGGCGGGGCAGAGAGACTATTAGGATGCTGGTGCATGAAACTACTTAAGGTGTATGTGTGTGTTTCTCTGTGTGTGTGGGGGGGGAGCGAGTGCATGTGTACATTTGCTTTTACACATTATTTGTGCCCGTAGTAAGAGCGTGACCATGACCACCCCGGCACACAATCCAGAATGTCAAAGAACATCAAGTGTATTTGAATTCAGCGAGTGCAGCGACGGGAGCTATGATAATAAATTGCATCTGGATGGAGTTGGTATCCAGGTAACAAAAGCCCTAATCCGTCTATATAAGATCTGAAGTCCTGTGTCCAACATGATGTGGAAACAGCTTGCACAGACACTTAATGGTGGACTAGGTTTTTTTCATACAAAATATATAAATTGCTTTGTTTTTTTAATTAAGCTTATGTATGACTCATGGCAATATGCTTTCAGTTACACCTATTCATATATCCCCAGAATTTCATTCTTCTCAGGGTGAAAAAGCCTCAGAAACCACATTTACACCATAATGAGACACCAAAATCTCTGAAACCCCAGACTAATGAAATTTTCAGATGGGTTAGCAGGCTGACCCAACACACCTATTCAATATAAGAAGGGATTTGGGCATACATTAGTCCTTTAAGTGAAGAAATAATTTACAAAAATTGATTAAAAAACAGAATTATGCGAAGATTATCCTCATTGCAGGGTTTACAGACTGTTTTAATGTGGCTGTCGTCAGGGAGACCTGTATCATATTAGTTACGGATGACTGATGAAATCAGATTTGTAATAAGATCTCAGTATCACTCTGGTTCTGTATATCATCAAACTGGCATACCAGTCTAATCCTCCTCGATGATTTCAAAGTGTGAAGAAATGAGAGCGCCGTGGCTGAAGCTTCGACTTTGTCAACACTGTTAGCGAGGGGATGATGTTGCAGAGTGCAATATCTACCACCAGAGCAATACTACACTTTGTGGTGTAACTTGTCATGGAGGAAAATTACATATAATTATTACTCTACAGGATAGACTTGCAAACCTGATAGCCTTGTTATTTAAAACAAAGTGCTAACAAGGAGCCAGTGCCATCCCTTCCGTCTTCGCTCACTCTCCTTGTCTCGTTACATATTTTGTCTAGTTTTTCCAGACACACGTTTTCATACCTCAAGGTTATTTTTCTGAATGTCTATTTATCATTTTAAGCTTCGCACGCCTTCTCCCGCCTCCTCATGCCATGACTAGTTATTTTCTCAATTGACTATCATCCAGCTTCCCATTACTCATGCTGAAATGCCCTTTCCTCTCTGAGAAACTCACACTCTTGGATTGTTTTCTCTTCCTGGACAACCAAAAGCCTCTGTAATTCTTGTAAACCCTTATGTCCATTATCAGTGATTGCTGCCTGCAGTTTCCACCCTCTGTGCGTATCTGTGCACGTGTTGAAGTTTGTGTGTCCATGTGTATATTTGACCCAGTATGCTGCTCTCACATTAACCTCAATCCTGCTTTCTTCCAAATTAGATTTCCATTCTTCTGTCTCCATGTTGACTTATTTGCTTCCCTTTCATCATCTCCGGCAAGGTTATCCCGAGGCAGGCAGCACTTTTATGGGAACAAGGGGGCGTGTGGGGGGGTGGAGGGCCTGGCTTTGCCGCCAGCCATGCCTTAATCGATCTTGTTTAAAGGGATGTTGTGAACTGAATGTTTGAACCCATCCCCTCGTTAACAGTTGTCTGGGATTTAATTAAGAAGTAGAGTGAATTTAATGTCAATTACATCTTAAAATGAATGGGGAGTGTGGAGATGAACAACAAAGAAACCAAGAGTGAGAGAGTGGGGGGAAAAAGAAAGAGGAGGCTAATTAGGGAATTGAGTTGTGTTCATGCATCATTCCAGTTGAAACATTTCTTTCCCCTCTCTCTCAACCCCATTTTCCTCTCTGCTCCTTGTTCCCCTTCCATTTCTCTCTCTGCATGTATTTCTGCAAGAGCCCTCAGCAAAAATTTTGTCACATCTTTTCTTTGCCGTTGGCACACAGTATGGGTATGCAAATATGAGAAAATAGAGATTTCAGCATTGTTGACACACTCTTCCTACACATGAAGCACAACCAGATATAAGACTGGAGTCGGTCTCTCTACAACTGAAGTGGTTCAAGTACTTCTGTGTACTTTATTGATTTTTAGAATGTTGAAAACCACAGTAAATGCCATCATATCATCCATACAGTATATCATCCACATGACATAGAGAAACAAAACCATGAGGAACAGAAAGATAAAACAGACAACCTCCACTGCATGACCCACATTTAAATACAACTTTATTCAGATCTGAGGACTCTTAGCTTTTATATATATATATATATATGTATATTTATGTTTTTGACAGTCGGGTTTTGTTACTATTCTTTGCTGAGCGGACCAGTGTTGTCTTGCAGTCTCTAAGGCCAAATATCCACATGTCTGTTGGCACTAGATGGGTCAACAGTAAGGCTGCTGCTGTAACAACACAGTCCATCCCACAGCAACGTGACTGTCTCTTAAAATTAGTCCAGCAGCCTTTCTTTAACTCGCCCCAGAGAGGCGGAGAGGGTGGAGTCTCAGTGAGAGTATTGCTGTAAATCAGAGCGGATCGGTAAGGAGCAGAGTGAGGGGCTTCTTCCCGGCAGGTAGCCCAAGATGTGTCCTTGTTTTTTCTACATGACTTCAGTGCTGTGGGCTCATGTTGCCCAGCTTTGATTCCAACATGTGTGAGTATCCAGCTTCTCTCTGGACGCCCTGCAGGAGGGAGGGAGGGTGGTGTATTGGGGTTACTGGGGCGTATCTGTGTCGAGCACTCTGTTGGCATGCTCTCGAGGAGATTTCATGTCCTAACAATCCAGGGGCTTATGTAAGATGCTTTGAACAGGAGAGAGGAAAATACCTAAACCAGCACATCTTAAGATTGTGTGTGCACACGCATTTGTTTGATGGGATATAGATATCGAGAGAAATAGATAGATAGAGAAGGAGAGAGGGGAGTTCTCATTGCTGATGTTCAGTTGGCTCGGCATTAAGCTCACAGAGATTAGCCAGCTCAGCTCAGCGCTGTGCGCAGGAGGGCGGGGCAGCAATGAGGAACTACCCACAGCAGGGTTCAACGCCAGGGTAAGGGAGGTAGAGAGGGTATGGAGGCTCAGGCCAGTCAGCTGGGTCACACACAGGGAGAGGACAACAGCGTGAAGACAGCGGGGCATATGGCTGAGTAAAATGCGGATGTCTGGAGGGGAAAGGGGCAGAGAGAGCTGAAGGATGAGGAAATGGATGAACAGGGCAAGAGGCAGTGGTTCATTCATGCTGGTTGATATGCATTTTACACACATGAAGCTTTGCATCTCATCCAGCAGTACAGGAAAAGGACCTTCAGACAAGTGTCAGGCATTTAGTTTCAGTTACTGCCAAACCTACATCTATATTGCATGCTCCACTGGGACTCTTTATGTATGCTTTCAAATAAATACTGCATAAACAGTTACTGTGATGTGGCAGAAATCAGACTCTTTCTCATAGTTGGCACTCTGATTGATGGTAGCCTCTTTAGGAAAATCCCCTCTGTGAGGATTCTTGATTGTGAGATACTTACAGTAAGAAAGATGCGAGCCAGACAGATACGTGTGTTGTCAACAGGCGAAGCTGCCAAGCCGGTGCATATATGAAATATCTCTTTCGATAAAACAATTACACGCAAGAGGAGACAGAGGTTTGACTTAGCCAGATGAACAGCCTTTGTCATTGCTGCGGGTGGCGTAGCTGTCTGTCCCCCGCAGACTTGCTTGTGCACTGCTGCCATTTGCTCTGGGCCACAAGTTGATTTGGTCGCATATGGAGAGGAGCTACCCCCCTCCTTAAGAGTAAATTAAAAACTCAGAGCTTTGATGTGCAGATTTACAGGTCTTTTGTTACTATTTTTAGCCCTGTGACTGTTTTTTCCCTCCTACTCCTGCTCTCCAAGCTCACACAGAGCAACCAAGGCGATGCATTTATGTCCAGCCTTATGCTACCCCCCACAGGAGGACGGCTTCATGGTGACCCTTCACGGCTGCACGGGTCCACCTGGGACATCACTGCATAGTTCCAGCCAAGCGTGCACATGCACAGATCTTTACTGTATCTCTGATATCACAGCACATTAGCATCAAACTGGTTATCTTATATCACCGTTTAATGACTCTTCACACCTGTCTTGTGACTGTTCATCGTTAATGAACTGAAAAGTCATTGTGTCCTCATAAGCAGGATAGCAGTAACCTCTCAGCACACAAAATGTCAGGCTACCTAATTCATAGCTCCATTGTGCGCTGCTCTCCACTGATATTGTTTGTGAGTGCAACATGAGATGGGCCAGCCAGTGGCCATTTATCTTAATGAGAGCAGTTAACTCTGTGCTGAGCTGTGGCTGCCGGCTCCGCGCAAAAACACAACAATCCCCATGAACGTTCTCTTATCCTCCAACCCGCTGACTTGATTTTTAGGAATACATTTCGCCCTCTCGTTGAAACCTTAATTAGTTCTAAAGGAGATTAAATTATATGTAATTATTATGATAATATTTTCATTTATTCAAGATAACAGGCCGACTTTAGTGAACACAGTATTTGTCAGGAGAGAGCAATCTCCCTCACACAGTGAAAATTATCAAGGCGTGAAATCAGGAATCCTGACGGCAACAAAATGTAATCTTTTTCATACAGAGGGGACAATAGAACGAGCTGCATACTCTATGTCTCCTTCTCCACTTTAATTAAAACAGCTCACTGAATCTCTCCCTCTCTCACTCCCCCACCTCTCTCTCTCTCTTAAGTACGGAGGGCCAATTCTATCTCTATGCAGAATCTAGTTATTTTCTTTGCACTGAACTTGTCTTAAGCCCTGGTCCTAAATCTTTGTTGAGCAATTGCTTTTTCTTGCAAATTTTTATTATTTTTTCTCTCCCTCTTTTCCCTCTTTTATTGAAATGCAGGTGACATAACTGAGAGATATAGTGTGATTAGATTTGGCAGGCTGCAAAAGCAAACACTGCACATTGACAACGCCGTGGTGGGATGCTTACATGTGAGGATGTGGACAGGTGGTGAGAAAATGAGTAAGAAGAGGAACTTTTAATGTTTTTCTCTGTTGTTTCTTTGACAACAGAGGTTGGAGGTTGATTTATGTACTTATAAGGATGCCCTTTAAAAAGACTTTGAGTGTAACCTAAATGATCCTGTGGTTACACTTTACATTCATCTGCTCTTTTTGAGGAAAAGCAATGCTCTGTGTTCCCCTGGTAAGTTTTAAATCAGTATTGTTTTTGCCTTTACAGTGTACGATGTTTAACACTGTATGATGTTTGTAATAAAGTCTGAATTTGTATACAACTCTCCAGTGAATCGTAACACAGCATTTAAATGCGCGCTTTCACTGAAAATACTGCCTTGTGACTTTGCAAAAGAGCCGTATTGTAAAGGGTGATTAAAAGGACATTCAGACAACATTCACAAATGACTTAATGGAAGAGAGAAATGAGCTGGCGAGAAGTTGGCATTTAGAAACTGGATTGAGGTAAGAATGTGCGTGTTGGTGGTATTTGATTTCCACTACCAGTCCAGTTATGAATGCTGCAGTTAAGCATTCCAAATGCCTCATTATCTGCATACTGTAGTTTTTGTTTTGCATATATGTTTTTACATCTTACAGTAGTCAGGCTACAGAGAGGGTTTTTTTAAGGTGTCTTGCTGCCACAACGGCATTAAGGACAATTCACAGCCCTGGTTTCCTCCTCATGTCTTGCAGTCACTCCTACTCACCCCCCTTTTCCTCTCCCCTCCCACCTCTCCTCCCCCCTACAAGTCTCCTAACCCGAGGGCAGGTAGGGCATCTCGTTATGGTAGTTGTAGTCCGGGCAAACCTTCTGGACCAGGCGGTAGTCCGTACTGTAGAAGGAAATGTAGATACAGATGACCTTGAAAGGCTTGGAGCAAATCCAGGACACGTGGCTCTGAATCTGCTCCTGGAAGCAGGTCTTGGACGGGTCGTAGTTGCACAGCGAGGTGCGCTTGCTGCGATCCACCTTCTCATAGTCCACGCGGCAGTTGAAGATCTTTGAGTCCTTGGGGTAGACCACGCTCTGGCGCTCCAGGTCAAACTCCACCGCCTTGACAGGTGGCACCAGGCTGACAGAGATGTTTCCCTGGCCCGTGGAGTTGTGGCGGAAGTAGACGCTGAACGTGCCGTTACCGTGGTCCACAATCTTGCCGGTGATCAGAAGGTTAAGCCTAACCGTCTTGATATTGGAATAGAAGTCTCCCCAGCCAAACATCTTCTTGAACTTGCCGGTCTTAACGATGGGCCGTCGTTTGACCCTGGAGCTGGAGGCGTCAGGTTTGAGCAGGTCGCTGCCCAACATCTCCCAGAACTCCTGTTTAGAAAACTCCTGCTTGGAGAAAGGGACCGGGGAGCGATAGGGCAGCTCCAGAGAGGTGGCATTAGCAGCTCTGCTCTTACTGTGAAGCATCCAGCGGCTAAGGGGCGAGATGGGAGCCTGCCCGCTCAGGAGGCCCACCGTCTTGGAGGAGTCGTCTGAAGAGCTCTTGGGGCTGGAGGAGTCGTCTTCTTGACCCAGGGCCACCTAGAGAGAGGAGGTGGAGATGGGGATCGAAGAAGAAAATAGAGAAAGAAAGCAGGCAGTTATTAGCAAGGTAGAAAGAAACGTGGACAGAAAACAAATTAAAGGTTTAATCGATACTTAATTTACTGTTCATACCTCGAGAGGTAGTAACTGTGACATTCTATCAATGTTATATATATAAATAAATGGTTGAAAATTTTGCAGGTATTGCTATTATTATATTTCTTTTGTTTACCTCAGCTGTGAGAGAAAATACTCCTTTATGTCTAGTTTTCACACAGCCGATGTAATTCCCTAAGCTCACTAGTAATGGGCTCATATTCCTCCTTCGAGCTACTGGTGAGGCCAGAGGGATCAAAGAACAGATTCAAACATAAAATCCACACCAAAACTGAATTCACATAAAGCGTGTTACTCCTGTGGTCTTGGGCAGTTTAATCAATATTTCTGAGGGTGGACAATTTTCTACAAAGGCTATAATCCTGTAAAACAATAAAGCTCCATCATTAAGAAATGCGTTCTGGAGTTGTTTATCTGACAATAGAGGTTGGAGGTTGATTTATGCACTTATAAAGTGTCTGGATGCACCAAAAGGAGCAGGATTTATGCTATCAGTTATAACAGTTATAAAACACTCATTTCTACATTACCAAAACATCATCCAAGGTGCTATCTTAATGTTTCCCTCTCAAAGAGTCTCATATTCACTGGAACAAAGTCAGAGAAGGTCACTTGAAGAACTAACTGGAGAGAAATTCTTCTTAAATAAAATCTTTAAGGAAGAAACTCAAAGTAGAGCTCTGTTTCCTGTTTTAAAGTGAGCTTTTTGCTTCTTAAGCACTGTGGTGTGAGTTTGAGTACAGGGGAAACTATTATTTCCTCGAAAGATTTGGTCGGAGGATCAAAGTGTTTGAAGAACGGGGGGGTGGGCAAGCGGGGGGCCGAAGAATAAAGTGTAATGTCCAATTAAGACTTCCAGTATTTTAATTAAAGAAAAAAATCTGTATGGGCACACACACAAAGCTGTCAGATGTTAACATCAACTGGGAGGGGTGGAGGAGTGAGGGAGATAAGATAGTGCTGCTGTGCTCAGCAGTGGCTTTGTGAAGAGTGTGTGAATGTGAGAGCAAAGTAATGGGTAATTATTCAACGGTAATGATCTATAAACAGGTAGCTTCTGTCTAATGTGGCATGGAAGTATCCAGCGTTATTATGTCCTTTGGATTTGACAGTGGAGAACACACACACACACACACACACACACGTCGTTTGTGAATTTTGAGTTGTGGTAAACGTGAACAATAAGTGATGCAAATGCGAACGGCGGGATAAGTTTGTGTATGTGTGTGTGCGCGCTACCCGGAGAGATTTTACAATGATGCATAATGCATGCATTCCTGTCTGTGCTCTGATCCATCTACTGTCTTGACTGCCAGGGCTTCCTTATACAGGCTTAGTCAGGATTATTAAGTCTGACTCATTTTTATTCCATTTTATGCAGGTTTTTCAAGCTCGCTCAGATTTGTTCACTTGCACCACAGTCAGTCAGCGATATTGATTTTCTGTCTCTCTAAAAACATGTATTTCCTTTCATAACAACGTGTATCGCATTTCAACTGCCTTGCGAGGATTCCCGCTGATGTGGTTGTGGTCTGATGTTTGGACTCAGATGAGAGGACTCCACTCTTCCCTTAATCTGGCCCTATTACCATGGGGGTGTTAGAGGCCGGACGCCCTCTCCTCTAGTTACCTGTCTGCTGCTACGCTACACTGCCGCTCAGATCCTTCAGCCTCCCCACGGGGGCTGATAACAGCCTTGACAAAGACTCCTTCCTCTTGAATCAGATAGTTCTGATAGCTTCTTCGAGAATCCCAAACTCATTAATAATGAACAAAAATTTGGAGGAGCTGAAGACATATTGATTTTAATCTTTTCAAATGTATCTTTGTTTTTTCAGAGGGCAGCTTGAGGCCAGGCAGGATGACTTTGATGACAAATACACATTCCCCACGGCTCCTATTGAAGGACTAGTTCATGTTTGATTTCTCTTCTTCAATGAGCTAGTGGCTGCTGGGCACAGAAGGTAGCACTCTCCCTCCCCAGATAGCACTTAAGAGCCCCTGCCATGTCCTACAAAAAGGCCCTTTAGGGTTCTTGAAAAATATTTCACTCTTGATTTCTATGAAACTGCCCCTTGCTTTTAAGATCCGGATCATTTTGCCAGCACCGCCGCTTGTCTAGAGTGACTCTCAGATCGCGCCAACACTCATATCTGAGCAAAAACATATTGCAGTATGCTTTGTTGTAGCTTATATATTGAGCAAGGCATCCCTCCCTCTCTTGCCAAGCTTCATTAGAGAGCCTGAGAGGCTAGGCTGCAGGAGAGATGAAGTGAGCATTGTGCTATTGTTGAACAGAAGATTTAAGTGTCTGGCACCGCTGGAGGTGTCAGATTCAGTGCGCAGCATTATTGTCAGAGACAAATGTTAAAATGAGCTTAATATGGCTCTGAAAAAAAAAAAATGAAAAAACTGAGTCAGAGCTCTAATGATTACTGCAGTGAGAGAACACATACTGTGTGCCTTTAAATACAATTGTGGGCTAATTTGTTCAGGTAAATGTTCTCACAAGTGGCCTGTGGTATCACTTTTTTGCATGTTTTCAAACACTAGGAGGTCTGAAGAACAATGCATATCTAAGGTCACGGAGGTCACACATTATACAGCAGCACATAACATATTTTTCATCATTAAATATTATAGCAATCACTACTTTTCCGCTCCATTCTGAAAAACTGCACACTGCTAGAACTCTCTCGCTACTCTGCATTTAACTAGCAGAGTATATGAGGTGTAAGATTTAACTATCAGCATGTCTCTGACTTTGACTTATGCAATGTAAGCAAGTTGAAATGGTGTAGAAAAACCCCAGAGTTCACCGTTGTTTTCACAATGCCAAAAGATGAATGCATTGCTTCACTTTAGTGGAATATTTTCACATTTTAGCATGCATACACCGACACTGTTTTGTTAACAGTTGAGCACTAATGTTGTCTGCTTTGGGTATTCATACCACTCACTTGCTTTCATATTCAAAATACAGTCCAAGAAGTCATCCTTTGATGATGCACCACAAATAATATCTATTCCTTTCAGTGACCAGTGTTGTAACATTGAAGTGTTTTTATGAGTTTAAAAAAAAGAGCAACAGCAGAGTATTTCCAGGGGTGCAGCTGTAATGTCAAAGGTTTACTGTTCACTATAGGTCATACTAAAATATGCACATTAAACTATCTATATACACACAGTGAAATGTTGTTATGAAAGGCCAGAACAAGTTACTTTGAGACTAAGTTTGTTTTGTTCATGAAGCTTGGCAAGATGTATCCCAGCTTTAAGTACTGTAGGCAAAGTGTGGGCGATGGGCAATCAGGTCTTAGTGAGGGGGCGGAGGTTCGGGGTGATTTTGTCATTTGTCATGTGCGCTAAGTGAGTCAGTGAAACGGCTGGAGAGGATGGGAGGTGGCTGCAGGCTCTGTCGCTGTGGTAATTGTGAGTCATTCAGCCTCAGTGAGCACAGGCCCCAGGCCTCTCTCCCAGCAGGGGAGTGTGGGGAGGGGAGCGATCCTCACGAGCCTGCCAGCTCCGCAGGCAATAATCAGCCTGTTACAGTGACAGGTACACCATTTTAACCCCTTTCCCCTGGTGTCAGAAGCACACTATTGCCATTATATAGAACAGAGATCAGAGAGCCACTTAACTGAAATCTATGCCATAATTCGCATGGAATCAGGGGACTGGTGACAGACCAGCGTGTCAACCAGAGAAGTAGGATATTGTTCCAAAATTAGACTCACACTTGAATTTCCTCGTTCAGACTTAACTTGTTGAGTTCTGGAAAACGAAGAAGGGTAGCAGATATCCTACCAAGAGCTGCACATGTTTCACATCAGAAATGTGGGGACTAGAGCTAAAACAATAATTGATTTGTTGATCAAAAACTATTTTGATATTTGATTAATTGTTTAAGTCATTTTTCTAGCAAAAACGCCAAAGATTCTCTGGTTCCATCTTCTTCAATGTGAGGATTTGCTGTTTTTTCCCTGTTTTGTATCATTGTAAATCGAATATGTTTGGATTTTAGATTGTTGGTTGGACGAAACGTGCAATGCCAAAACATCACCATGGACATTTGGAAATTGAAATTAAATAGATCTGTAATCAATACATTTATAATAACAATGGAGAAAATTACTATGTTTATGTTCCCCTCAGCTCGTCAGTGTTTTAGTGTCTTTCAGCTCATCGTTTTGATTTCATGGCCTGGATGTTTACTTTTTTTCCTTCACTCTCACTGCTCTCATTGTTTTCAGCTGCAGCAGGCAGCTGTTTTCAGGGTAATAGCTCTAAAAAGTGACTGTGCACTACTTGCCCAAACACCTGCAAACAGAATGAGTTTGAGACTAGCTGGTGAACACAGTGGAGCATTTAGCAGCTAAACAGCCAGATATTTCCCTCAGGAGGGGAGACCAAACCAGAGCTTAAAGGAGTGTGAATATTGGATTTACATTTATCAGGTGGCCAGAAACATGGCTCCAAGTGAATGATAATGTTGCTCTGTATCTGCTGGATGTGTAAATAGGTAACTGTTTGCTAACAAGTTTGCCATATCAACTTAAAAGGTAATAATATGTATTTGGATGTACAGCTTGTTTCTGCTGCCCTCAGGTGGTGAAAAAGTCAAGTTTTGCAGGTTTACTGTACACTGTACATTACATCATTTAAATGTGCAGTCTTCACATTGCTGCCCCCAAGTTATTGCAGGTTATAATAATCAAGAAAATAAACATCAGATTAATCAATACTGAAAATAACTGTAACGTATATTTAGCACTTGCTTCGCTTTGAAATATCATCATTAAATGTTAAAAGTCTTGACCTGGAAATCATCAAACAAAAGCTTAGTAGTATGTGTATGTATCATACACTGTTTATAAAGATGGATGACGCGTCTCCACTTCTGTACAAAAATGAAGCCAAAATATCCCAAATACAGGCGCTGCCATCTTGCACTAGTGACATTATTTGGAGCCAGAGTCTGCACAGTAATGATCGTCGATGGAACCGCGGTATCGTAAACCGACCTATACTGCAGCCAACCACCAGGGGGCGATCGAGATGTTTTGGCCTCACTTTTAGGGAGCTGTCATGTCATCCATCTTAATATACAGTCTATAGTATGTATGTCTTTGGCGTGATGTGTGTTATGAGTGTGAAATGGTATTTTTATGGATGCATGATCTGGAATAAAGTAAATTGATTGATTGATTGATACATGCTGCCTGTAGAGCCACCCAGCGCGGCTGAAAGCATGTGCTTGTTCTGGGGAGCTGACAAGTTCAATAAGCACTCCATTTTCCTCTGGCTGTTGAGTAGAAATCTTCATCTCTAATATGACATCAATTTTTAATTAAAGACCCAGGCAGCTCAGATTTCTTAAGTGTTCGTCAATGCTTTATTCTTTTTTTTCTCTGTCTCCTCTCTGCGTCTCCAGATCTAATATGCTCACTGCAGGAGACTTCTCTGTTACATGATTAAAGTCTGAAAATGGCTGTGCCCTTATAACTAATTATTCTTCTGGCTAGTGTAGATCCAAGACGAGGTGAGGGGGAGAAAGGTAATTTCACAAGAAACAAGCCATTTGACTCGTAATGAATAATTTACTCCGGCTTCTTGGGGGTCACTGGAGCTTAGATCTGCAGCGGGTGAACAAACTCACTACACTGAATCTTTTTAGTCTAAATTCTTTACTATTCTTCGATCTATTCTTTCTTTCTGCATCCTCCACCAGCTTTCCCAACTCTTTTTGGACAGGTTCAATTGTGTGGTCCCAGTGGACTTGAGGCTCATTTTGTATGCTCAGAGAGCAGCCGGGCTCTGAATTGGCTATCAAATTTTTATATTATAAGATATTGACAAGTTGGCGGTGCAAGGAGGGTGGAGAGTGGCGGCAGGGGACGGTTTCTCCCCAGTTGCTCCCAAGGGAGAGCGGAGAGCAAAGCATGGGCTGATGGGACGGAGATGATTACAGTAAAGCGCTACTACAGTATTCAGCTAGTGTTGATTTTGTCTGCTACTTTTTTATTTAATCTTTGTCCTGTGTCAAATGTCCTTGTTAGTTTTTTATCATATTTAGTCGACCTCACCCTGTTTTAGTTGAGTCAAAGTCTGGGCATTTTAGTCTTATCTTAAAGAAAACTGTAACTATTTTAGTGTAGTTTTAGTCAATGAAAACTGTTGACATTTTAGTCTTTTTAGTCATCAGATAATATTGAACATTTCAGTTAATCTAGTCTAGCCAAACGTAACTTAACTTTGACTTGCTGCTGACTGTGCTCATAGTGTGCTGCCGGTGTAGTCCTGATATGGCGCGTGCAGCACAGGAAACGGAACTGCTGCATTGAAAAAAAAAAGTCTATAATATTTTGTCTCCTCTTTTTTGTCAATGAAAAATAAAGACAGATTTTTGGTAAAGCTTTTATTTTTTAAACTTATTTTTTTAACTACTAAACAATATTGCATGTTGATATAGTCACAGTTTGTGTTTAATGACATCGGTGCCGTCTCGTCATCGTCTCATCTTATTCATGGAAAAAAAGGTTGTTGACGAACATATTTAGTTGTAGTTTTTGTTAACGAAATTAACACTGATTCACACCTGTCTGGTAAAAGTTTCAGGGATAAAAAGCTTTAATTGAATGCCATCTTATTAAGGCCTGTTGTCTGACTTCATGCTCCAGTCTTTCTGTAGCATTTTTGAACACCTGCCCGGGAGCTTAAAAGCACAAATACCTGAACAGTTGCCAGTTTGAATCTCCAACAAAAAAGCAAACGAACTATGCTTTCTTGTTCATTGTTCTGCTCTTAAGCAAGGTAGATAAATTGCTTCAGTAAAGGTGTTAAGTGGTCAAATCAAAAGACAACGGTTTAACTGTGCAGCTCCCAGCTGGGAATGTGTGTAACTGTGTGAATGCGCTCCGTTCACACTTACAGTAGCACTAAAAGGCCATGAATCTCAGGATCCGATCATTAGCGGACAGCTTTAAATACAGATGTGGTTGCACCCATGCACCCAGAATGCATGGGGACTCGATCACTTCAGCAAGATTTAGAGTTAGGTCCGATGTGTCCACATTTGTATAGTGAACACGAATGCATCCCTGATTGCTTTGAAGCTCTGTCTAGCTTTGCAGATTGCATGCATATGGGACTATAAACCTTCAAAACTGTTTATTTGCAGAAGCCACACAGCTCAGACAGCAGTGACGTACCAAACTGCCACAGTAATCTGCTTCTCTAGCTGAAGTCGAACTTTTTTCTGTTTAGCAGCAGTCTTTAACACACCAAACCAAATGTGAGCGGAGAAGTGAAATCTGATCACAAGTGCTTACTTGTGAAACATTTGAGACGCATCCTGACAACAGGTGTGAACTGCAGTCCATCTCAACTAGATCAGAATATCACCAGAGAAACGACATTGTGCAAACAACCTACTGTATGTGTTAAGTGACAACTGCCCTCTCCAGAAAGACGACAGCATTTCTTCAAATTACATTTGTTAACTTTCAATATCAAAGAATGTTGTGTACTGTTGTTATCCTGCTACAAAAAAGTCTTAGCAAGGAAGATGGGGTGGAAGGTTGGACATACAAAGAATAGGTACTGTGGTCTGTCTCTACTATTGGTCAATGTTGGTTTCTTTAAACCATGATTGCAATCTCTCCTTAACCTTAACCAAGTGGCAATAGTTGCCTAAACCTAATCAGACCTTAACTATAGTGGCAACAGTTGAGAAAATGGTAAATTGACTGCATTTATATAGCACTTTTCTACCTTAACGGACAAAGCGCCTTACAATTTTGCCTCTAATTCACCCATTCACACACACGCACACACACCAATGCCAGCAGAGCTGCCATGCAAAGCGCTGGCCTGCCCATCGGGAGCAACTCAGGGTTCAGTGTCTTGCTCAAGGAGACTTTGACAGGAGGAGCCGGAGATCGAACAGCAACCGAAATGCTTGGGTGAGTCATTTTTTAAACAATCGTTTGTCACTGTTTAATGCACTGATAAAAAAAATCTATTTTGTGCTTGTGCTTTTTGTCAGTGAACCTTTGGCAAATAGAAAACACTACAGCTCTTAACAGGGTCACTGTGAAGTGGGGCATGGATTAGTGCATGACTGCTCAAATTTACATTTCCTGGAGAAATAAAGGTTGAAATAATTGCTAGCCATTGCTGTCCCATATTCTGCAGCAATATATTCTCAATTCAATTCAGGAATCACTGTACTCTGCAAAAAAATGTCCCTATTATCCACTTATTATACTTGAAATGTTCTTCTTCCAAGCTCAGCCAAAATCCCTGATCCCCGTGGCTGTGCACTGCTTTAATTGGAAACCCCCGTAAAGACCCTCAGCGGGCCTTGTCTGGACATGTGCACCACTCTGACCCTGAAAATCACTGTACCGTCACCGGGCAGCACGCTGGTGAACTGCACACTAGATGTTCATTCACGCAGAACAGACTGTTTACAGATTGTGAGAGGATTGAGAATATAAATGGGCTTTTGCTCCCCGGTCTCATTCTGGCGTGGTATCCAGCGGCACCAGTCACACCACGATGAGGTCAGCATGAACCTCAGAGCCTGCGGCATCAGAAAAGCTTTGGTTTTCTTCAGCGTTAAACTGCACTGACAGCCTGGTGTTCCCCCTTCAAATAAACCCACGTCCCATGGTCCCACATTGCCTTTTCTAATATTGTTTGGATGCCTACAGATCTTGAAACGATGGAAATTTCATTTTATATTGACACTTTCCATAACATTTTCACAATGCAGTAAAACAACTTTTACTGTTGTCAGTTCCAGCAGAAGCTCTCTGAAATTAAAACGTCTGTTATGGATTTTCCCATCCTTAGTTATTCCTCCGTATGAAAGTCAAGCGCATCTTTATCTCGATCCCCTGGGAGTTATACCCACTCATTCTACCGAAGGCTACGAGTCATTTTTCTTTAAGCTGTGCACTGTAATCCACCCTTCACTATCCAAACCAGTAGACAAACCTGCAGATATTCTACCAGGATTTGCTCTGTCTCCCCTGCAGTCTCCCAGAGAGCAATGCCACAATAAATTGTGCTGGTTTTGAGCAGACAACGTATTCTGTCTCAGGACAGCCCGGCGCTTCACTATGAAGGGCTGTCAGTGTGTCAGGGAGCATGCTTTCTCTCTGTCTGTCTCTCTGAGTCTCTTTCTCTGTTTGTCTCTGCTGTGGGGCTAAAGGGGGAGGAGGGAGGTTGGGGGAGAGGTGGAAGGACAAGGGGGTTCCCCCGCTGGCTTCCTCAGCGGGTGGTCAGAGGGGAAGAGGTGCACCTCTGGGGTCATTCTTGCTGTGGTTGTGCATAACTCAAGCTGTTTTACACCACAGGCAGGAAGCCACAGAGGTTGTCCATTATTACAACGGCAGCACTGCTCATCCACCGCTTCTTCAGATTTATATATTGTTTTTGTGACTGCTCATTGTTGGGTTATTTATTTGCACAATACAAAAATAGAAATTAATGTAAAAAGTCCAAGCAAAATAGGTTAAAGGAAAGAATCATACAGTTGCACCAGATGTGCTGGCAGAGCCAAAAAAGCCAAGAGGCCAATTATGTGGTGAGAGTACACATCAAATTTAAGGAGACATTTAAGGATGACAAACAACAATCATGCAATTATCTGTGCAAACCAACTACTTTCATAAATGTAGATTCACAATAAAAGGGTACTTGAAGTTGGCAATGAGGAATCGCTTAACTTTTTTTTTTTTTTTTAAATGCCCTGGGAGAAGTTCACAAAATTATCATGAAAATGGAGGCTGAGTGTTTTTGAAATGATAATGTATAAATTGAACAACCTGCAGTTTGTGGATTCAGAAAACAGTGGCAATGGCAAAAGTTGTAACTATTTTCAATATTAATTAATCTTACGATTATTTTCTCAATTAGTAGAGTATTTTAATTCACTCTATAAAATGTTAAATATTCAATTTGCCTGTTTTGTCCCACTAACAGTCCAAAACCTAAAGACATTAATTTCACTGTTTTATAAGACAAAGGAAAAACTGCAAATCCTCACATTTGAGAAGCTGGAACCAGAAAATGTTTGGCATTTTTGCTTAAAAAATGACAGAAACGATTAATCAAAATAGTTGCTGACTAATTGTTCAATCGACTCATCATTGCTGCTCTATAAATGGGCGTCAGTGTGTCATACACAAGATAAAATTATAAGAAATATCTTCTGTAAATGATCAAGTTTCCACATTTGTGTACGGTGTGTGCTCACACAAGCTATATTGCAATAATCAGCATGAATCTTATTTTCTTTTGCTATTTAAGACAAAGGCATATTAATATCTTTCCAGTTAAACTTGTTATGTATCATTACTTTAAGAAATTATGTTGAAGTGGCTCCCAAACTCGCTATCTATCAAAACAATTATACTCTTGGTTTCCCAAATAAAATGAAATGAGTTTTCTTAATATTGAATGAAAGTTTATTCTACTTAATGTAGATAGCTTATTTAGTTTATTTAGATCAAGTCTCAGGTTTGATGCTATTTAAACAGGGGGGTTGTTGGGCTGCTTCCCCTAAATGAATGGCAAACAAGGGAAGCGCATATTATTGTGCTACTGATGATGAAGATGTCACGACCTGATAATTGTCTCTCTCACATCACCCCCTTATGATTCTTTATGCTCTCACAGGGGGAGAGAACAGGACATCATGTCATCAGCACAATAAACTGTTCTGTCTGCTTCCACTGTGGTTTTGCAGCCAAACCCTCCCTCATGCTAGAAATTTGACAATTATGAATGAGTTTTGTGTTTCCTGCGTCTGTGTGGGATGTGAGGTGGAGAGTAGAAGCTTATGAGCTCTGACATGACAGATTGCAACAGTGATGGCAAAGAGGAAGACTCAAGAGAGCGAGAAAGCCAAAAAATAAAAAAATTAAAATTAGTATTCACTCTGCTGCTGCTGTCTCACATTTGTGTCTGCATGCAATATATGCTTTATCAGACAGTGAAGTTTTTTTCTATTTGTTTCCTCAGGATTAAGGTGGTATTTCTGCTTACCCGGGGATGTATCTGGGTGGACAAGGTCAGCGACCCTGCGAGGAGGACAGGTATCTAAGAAACATGAATCTAAGACTTTGTGACAGGCCAAAACGGAGAGAGGAGTCTGATGTGGTTAGAATTAGTGCCAGACAGCCTCTGCATTGTAATTGTACACACAAATATTCAGGATCGCACAGTGTGTGTTTGTGCATTGTTGCACCATGCTGTCTTGTGGTGTTCCAGCCAAACTACAGGCAGTTTTGTTTAGATTTTTATGCCTTTTGTTGTCTCAGTTGTTGCACTGCTATGTTGTGATTTAAATGTCCCATTGCTGTGGTGCTCTCTGTGCAGCCTAATCACAATCCCTTCTTTGTCATGAAAGGGATTTTGGCTCTATGAAGCTTTCAATGTAAGAACATAATTTGTTTTTAATTGACGTGCAGTGTTAAATAAGTAAGTTCCTTGCTTACGGCAAAGTCAAATGGAGGGTGATGGTAAAAGTTTAGACATGGAAAACACACTGTAACATCACTAGATCCTTATTTTGTCAATGTGAATTCATGCAAGTGCCATGTTTTCTTTATATTTTCAAATGACTTATGCACAGAAAGAAGTATGGCACATAAACCTTGGAATATGCATGAATGTCTTCACTGAAATTCAATCTGCGAAAAGTGACATTCTACGCAGAGCTACAGAGGTGGAATCCAGCCATCAAGCATGATGGCTGGTGTCTGCGTCTGAACTGAAAGCAATCAGAAGGAGAACAAAGCCGCCCTGTCTCTCATGGCCACAGAGAGGCTACCTGAGGCTCATCCCTTCCAGAAAATTCTCGTGTGAAAGAGCAGCTGCGAGCTCAACGTGAGCATGTACGAAGGGTCGAGCTCCTGCATCCCCAGCGATCTTTACCGTGTGAAGGTTACAGCATGTGCAAGGTCAGTATACCTTAATAAATAAGCTCTTTTGTGTGTGCGCAAACATGTATTTTTCCTTGTGAAATGCTGTGTGAATAAAATTATGTTTAAAAGATTTTAATTATTTTAAATAACACTTTAACAAGGCATGTTGTGTAAGAGCAAAAATGTACTTCTAGGAAAGATGGAGTGATTTGGAAGTCATTGCAGGGCGCAGAGAGTCTGCAGCTGAGTTCAATGCACTGTTCAGGGGCACTTCATTCTTCTACTGGTAGTTATTCAGATTGTTGAAGGGGGTAAGAGCACTTGTCGTTCACCTCGCCCCACCCAGATTTCACTGGCTGGCCCGGGGATCCACATTGTCAATCTTGTGCTGTACACAGTTCTGCCACACTGCTGCAGTTGTAATTATGTGTGGATTAAGTACATTTTCTTGGATGTTTTTTTTTTTTTGCNNTTTTTGCAAAGGAAAGAATCTGTGATGAATGTCAATGAGGTGTATAAACCTCTGAGGCAGATGTTTAACTCATTCCTTTTTTTAGCACTTTATCTACTCTATCTTTACCTCCTCTCACTTCCGCTCATTTTCTTTGTCTTTACACCACTCGGCAACTGCTCTGTCTATTTTCAACGTGTCAACTTATATGGGCACCTGTCTTGCCTCTGAGAACAGCGTGAGCTCAGTTCACCTCGCATCTGCTGCATCGGTTTAGTGATTATTATGTCCTTACAAAGTCTGTGACTTCACAACTAAAACAATTAGTCAATTAATCGATTAGTCGATTGACAGAAAGATAGTCAGGAACTATTTTGATAATCGATTAATTGTTTAAGTAATTTTTCAAGCAAAAATGCCAAGTATTTGACGGTATAGTAAACTGAATATCTTTGGTTTTTGTTGGTCAGACAAAAAAAAAAGCAATTTGAATGTGTCACCTTGGGCTCTAGGTAATTCTGATGAGCTCTTTTCACTATTTTCTGATGTTTTATAGAGCGATTAATGGATTTATTGTGAAAATAAAAAGCAGATTAATCAGTGACGAAAACAATCGTTAGTTGCAGCCCTATTTCACAGCTTGGCTCTGCTCAACCAACAACTGACCGCTAATCACAAGGACAGTGAAAGGACACTAAATCTCAAACTATCTTAAATATTCCACAGATTATTCTCTTGATTTATGCATATTAGCCACTTAGTTCACTCAAACAAATCCAGTCAGCTTGCTGAGCATCACAGATGAAAAATAACTCTAACCGCTGCCAAAAATAAACATAATTTCTCAAGCAGTCAATTATACGACTGAGATGGTTTATATTATTCATAACCCTCCATTCAAATATCGAGAATAATTAACATTTGAAACACATCATTCATCACATAAACAACAACCAGAGTGGCACCTTGTGTTAATAGTCGTCTATATTAGTAGTCATTTGCAAAAGGCCCCTCGAGACCTAAACCCTCTCCGAGAATTGCGGAGCTATTACAACTGAAAATCATCCAAATCGAATTTTAATGCATAGTAGGCTTATATGATTATTAATCACGGCTCTGTTGTATAATAAAAAGTTACTTAATTTATTAATTGCTCCATAATTTATCAATGTCACGGGGATAATGAATTACCCAAGATCTCCTGCTGAGGGATATCATGTACGATTTTCATAGATACATGGTCTGGAGAGGGAGAAAAAGCCCCAATTAATTTCATTATCATTAGCCACAGACCTTTTGGGTTACAATAGGCTGTAGCCCTGCAGCTCACAAAATGCTCCCAGAACCAAGACAACACAAGAGTGAGTGTTAAGCCTATTATCCCACACTCTTGTATCTAGTTATACAACGGCTGAAAAGGCACTCATCCCCCATATTTTAAGTCAGCGTGTGGTCTCTTCTTTCTCAGATCTGTTGAAACAGCTCTGAACTAAATAAATCTGTGTGTGTTTAGTCTTTCACAGCCACTGTCTGTTAGACCTCAAATCACCAAAAGGGCCATTACTTTACTCTGAGCACCTGAATAACACCTTAATATGAAACCCACAAGGTCATCCTTGAAGGGATGCCGACACAAACGGGAGCACCAAACAAGCACTCAACCTCACTTGAATATTTCCACTGTACTTGTGTTTTTCAGAGCTCGCTCATTTCCCAGGCCTTGTGATACTCAGCCTAGGGGTTTCCGAACAGAAGGATGTTCAAGTTTTCTCATGTGAATCAAGAACTGATTTCTCATTAAAGGCTGCTTTTTAATAAATCTGCAAGCGTACATGAAAGAGGAGTGGGTTGATCCAAATTTGATTGTAAGGTTATGTAATGTTGGAAGTATTCATTAAGGCTACAGAAACAGTTCATGTTTACTCATCTGGTGTTACAGGTCAGTGGGGGTCCTTAGGCAGGTATCATGGTTCACTTATGTAAAATACATACTGGAAGTTTTTGGTATTACTGCATTTATTATTAGTTATCTCAATTAGAGAACAGAGAATGGTTATTTTGATGAGAGGTTTCACTCAGTTCAAAGTTGCCTCACCACCTACTGTATAAATTCTGTATTTAATCATATCTGACATGAAGGTGAGAGTCCTCAAAATAAAGACCTTACAAACTCTGGTCTCATCTTTTTGTAGATCTTTGACATGAAAAAGTACGATACCCTCTGTCTTAGGGATGCTACAGTAAGTATCACATGAACATTACCCTACAACCCTATGGTGCAACTGTTTGTAGCAAATGAATGTCATAATAAAAAACAAATCTGATAAAATATGCTGCATCTAGTGTTCTGGACACAAACTTCTTTATTTTAAGCCAGATGTGTGGGCAGGGTAAACTCACTTCTTCAGTTTATATATAATTTTGTATGCAGTTTGGTAGGCTGACACAAGCCTTGGTGAAGTATATCCATTGCATACATATCAGACTGGTAAAAGCTTTGATATTATTTTGTAAAATGCTTTTACTGTGTTGTTTTGCCTCTTCCTGCTTCGGCTAAAAGCGGAAGGTTACACCTGCTTGTAGTGTAATTGATTTATGACACATGTGCAGTTACATATTTTCAAGTTATCCAGTAATGTAGAATAAATGATAGATATAAAGACTGATGTGGCTCCAAATACGCACAGAGTAGTGCACACTGATGATGGACACCGGCGGCACGGTGCGCTCCGCACGCTGCCAGCACGAGCGTCCGCTGGGAATAGTGATAGTGCACCCACCGAATCTGAGCCGAGCGGGGTCAAAGTGAATTGTATTTACTTAACAATTATAAGTTAGGGCCAAAAATAACACAGACATCAGCACAAATGCGTTCGGAAGCCGTGAACAGAGCACAGCAGGCGAGAATTATCTCTGCATCTCTACAAGAAACACAAATGACCTGCACGTCTGGTAATTCATTTTAATTTTGACCAGCATCCTCTCAGCTATCAGTTACCATTTCCACATGTTTGTCCACACAATTTCAGTCTACTTATATTCGCGAGTTTGGAAGTTTTTGGCGCAAATGGGGCGCAGACACCTTACCGTACCTCATGACGCAGGTACGAGGTGTTATATGGATACCAAAAGGTCATTTGGAGCAAGATGCATAAAGACTACCGTGTGACTTTTCCCCACTCCCACTCTTTTCTTACCAAACAAGCGGTTCCGTTGAGGAGGAGCAGGATGAAGCCGCGGTTGGGACGCATCATTCCGGCGCGTAAAACCCACAGCTCCCCCTCCCCGGTAGCAAAAAACAAGAATTAAAAAACTCCCGCACACGGGCTTTTCTTCCTTCAGGAAGATGCTCTTCCTCCGGAACCGGATCCCTCTCGGCTGACGCACGGTCCCATGTCCAAAGCAGGCTGAACTGCAGCTTCCACAAACCTAAAAACCGCTGGAAACCACTTGGAGTCCCCCCTTTTTCTGTCTTTTCTTTTTTCTACAATCCCGGGTTTGAGTCAAATTAGTTGTGATGTGAGAAATCCATGAATATGCTGTAGGCAGTTAATCATCCATGCAAACAGATAAAGAGATCCCAGCTCAGAGTCAAATGGGTTGAGTGGGAAGTGAGTAGATCATATCTGGTCATCGGTGCCAGTGGAGATCCTGAGCTGCAGCCTCCTGCAGAAACTGAGCGATGCTGAGACTGGCAAGAGCGAACACACGTTTTAACAGTTCCTACTCTCTCTCCCTCTCTGTGTGTGCCTCTCCCCTCTTCTCTCACCACGCATCTCTTTTCTCTCTCCCCCTTTCTCTCTCTTCGCCCCCTCCCTTATCTCTATCTCTCTCCACCTATCCAGCATCTCCCTCTTTCTCTCTTTCAGCCACTTTCTCTGATCCCATCCACTCAATTCATTCTGCATACAGTTAAATAAAGAACAATTAAAATAAATAACCAATAGCTACTCAACAATGAACATCTGTTCCACTTGTATGAGTGCCTATGTCTCTATTTTCTAATCCCTTACCAATATTTCTGACATCAGTTTCTCAACCCACAACAGCCTGCCTCACCAATCCACTGACAGCCTTGTGGACATTTCTCATCACCAAGCCTGTCATTAAATATAATCATCACTGCAGGTGGGTGAAAATCATTGATTGGGAAAGACTGGGTCGTTTTCACAGCACAAAAACAACTCCTATGTCATATGGTAACTGAAGATGTTAAAGCTGAGGTTTGCAGCTGCAGGAATCTGTCACAAATCCTGATCCTCACGCATGCTGTCACCTCATGCATCTTCCAATCAGACTGTCCTCCCCACGGGCCAGCCGGTGATCCGGAGCCCTGCTGAAGAGTATCGACGTACACGGTGAGCACCGATGAACCAGTGACCGTCACCTCAGTGGGGTGTGATTAATAAAGACTTTCCCCAATAACACACAGTTCATTAGGAGCAGGTTAATGGACTGAAATGCAAGATATCACTACGCAGGTCCCCTGGCTCCCAACAGCTCTATTTCTGCTTAATTAGACTCATAGATGAGCTTTTCTCGCTCTGTCCATCTCTCTGCCTTTCCACTCGCTCTTCTTTTACTGCAGCTCTCTTCGATCTGACAAGCAGCACAGAAGAAGATCTGGTCTGTACCTGTCTGTCACCAGGTCAGAACCTTTTCTATCAGTGTTACTTTGTCTCGGATCAACCAATTTTAATCCCTTTGATCTGGTGGTTTTTCCTGCAACTTGCTAATAATGCATGTGGTGTTATCTGCATGCACTGGTGTAAAAGGGTTAATTGATCTTAGTTCTGGGGTTAATTGGCTCCACAGCCCTAATGCTGGGGGACCCGGCCCTTGAGGGTGCAAGGTCAGAGCTGAGGGGTCACCAGAGGAGCCGAGGCCCTGTCAATCCAGTGTGACTGAGACATCAAAGACTTGGGTGCAGGGAAGTCTTCAAGGCGACTCCTCTCCTCCACCCATCTGACTGTGCACACATACAGATTCACTACTCATTATGATGCAGGAGGTGCTGATGAAAGATGGGAATGAGCTCATCGACTTAGGAGGTTGCTTGATCTGTCTCTCTCTCTCTCTTTCTTTTTTATTAGATCATTTTAGACGCTAAACGTGTCTCTGTATAATTCGAGGCAGCCTCTTCAGTTGCCCAGGGTATCAGGGAGCTCTCTGGGAGAGGAAACAGCAACCTATAAAGGGAGATCCGCTCCCCGGCCCACAATCTGAAGAAACAGCAACCATAATAAAACGTCTTTTAAAACGGAGCACGTTCATTCATACACACACTTTCACTCCTGCACATAATTATAGGGCCATAACTCAGTCTGTATACTCTCTGGGGAACAGCCAGACAAGCGGATGCTATTTTTTACTCACTTGAAAAAAAAGCAGTGTGGATGCTAAGATACCCATCATTTGACACCCAGGATCGACTTATCTTAATGTTGTTTCACAGATGACTCACATCAGCATGACAAATAGGAATGCGTGTTTGTATATTTCCTTTTTATTCCGTTCTCCTGCCAAACTCTAACAATTGTGCTCAATCATTGCATTGCTTGACACGTAATCCTATTTCACAGTATAATTCAGTTTGAATGAAGAGCTGCAGGCAACAGACAGCCTGGTGAGATGTCAGAGACCCAGACTGCAGGGTTTATAGATGAGTATTGGCTGCCCTCTAGTGTCTTTTGTCTCTTCTGCACCTCCACGATGGAGGCAAAGCTTCAGTAGTGGTAATACAGTGCTAATGGGTGATGGAGGTTATTTTAAGGGTCAGTTCGCCCAATTGTCAAATAAAGCAATTTCCTCACTTACATCAAGCGGTACTGTATTTAACCATAGCTTTGTTTTTACTTGTCCAGGTTTTGCGATATCCGTAACTGAGATTTTTTATGCCACCCCTTCTAGAGACAGTGTTCCTGTTACTCTGAAGTATCCAGAGGAAACACTGTTAACAGTCTTTTTTAGGGATTATGGTAATCTGACCCCTGTCCAACATCTGCCTCACAGTCCACAAGGGTTCAGTATTGTCCCACTGTCAAATCACCAAGTGTTTGAAGGCGCTCTAGTTAACTTTTTGAGCACTTTACACAGACTTTCATAAAGTCCACAACTCTGAAGACTTTGTTCAAAGGAATAACCCAGAATGCATTTCAGTGGCGATGTTAAAGCGGTGAAAATGGTGGAGTTCCACATTGTAAAAAAGAAACAAACAAACACATGGGAGGAGTCGGCAAGAGGACATTTTTCTTTTAAGCATAAACACACATGTCACTAACCAGCACTGCATGCACTTATTTGTTTTATGATGTTATGATGGCATTCCAAAAAGATTAATCGGTGCGACAGCTGGCGACAGTTTTTCTTATAAACAGGAAGAGAACAACAAACACAGAAGTTTATTGAACTATAGAGTCTGAAATATTAGCCTCAAACTTTACTGTTCACAAACATGTGCCATATAACGTGATATCAAATAAAGCGCGGCCACATTACTTAGAGCCCTCACAGCCTACTAATGCTGATGACACAGATGATGTCAGTTAACATCTGTGTGGATTCAGTTCTTAGGGCTTAGTGGGACATTCGAACTACTAAAGTGTGGTTTTAGGACAAACAGGGTTTCATTCACCTTTATTATTATGGGGTGGTGGCAGAGATGTTGCAGACTATTATCTCAAAACCTGGTGAGATAAAACCAAAAAAATATGTGGATAACACTAGTGGTAAGAGAAAATATGTTTCTTGTATTTTGTAATATGTTTCTGTCCCTTTAAAAACCCGTTTCATGGGCCCAAGGAATCAAACTTAAATTAATTCTTAATTATCTTTTTGTTTGCACTTTTCTCATGTTGCAGATTATATTTATATTTGCAAGATGATCTCACAATGTCATGTGTGATACAGGTGTGCTTGCTGAACTGTTGAAGTGCTACAAGTATCCAGATGTGGATGAAGAGTGAGGAATATTTCTGAACTCCGGCAGCCACTAGGAGGTGCTGTAATCAAAGGCAACCCCTTCGAGCCTATGGACACCTCTGGCTCTGTACAGACTCCTCCTGCGTGGATATCAATAACCATCCATCAAACATGGGAGACTGATGTCTGACAACATGAACAAGGTGTCGTGTCAGTGTTTGTTCGACTGCTTCCCCTATTGTGAGGAGCATATTAGCTGAAAGGAAAGAAATCTGTCTATTTCTAGCTGGTGTTCCTGGTTTAGGACATACAGATAGTATCAAGCTTCAAGTCTGGAACATATTTGAGTCTCTATCTTGTTTCAGTGTGATTCAATCTGATGTACTGCCCTATCTGTATGTTGAAAGAACAGAATACCACAGTTAGGAGGGATGAATCTACTGTAAAGGAATGTCAGATTAACGCCAGCAGTTACTTTCTCTTTCTGTCCCAGCGTTTTCCCACCACTCCCCATCTCCTTCTTAATCTTAAATCTGCAGAGATATAAATATACGAGGCACTTCAAGCTAACAATGCACTGATTGAATCTCCATGAGCTGCTGCAGCGACAGAGCAGTCAGTCATCGTGTCCTCTGCTAATCAATGTCTTTCTTGAGAGGAGGACAGGGCACAATAAGAGGTCAGGAGGAAGTAGGAGTGATGACAGAGGCTGGCACTAGGTACATAGGGGATCGAGGGATGAAGGGAGGTTTAAATGTGGATTGAGGGATAAAAAGAGGTCTGGATGGATGGAGGAGAATCAAATCTCCAGCTCTGGGGAGGTCTACACACTCACGATCCATTAATCCGGCACAGATCCCCCTTTTCTTTAGGTTTCATTTCCTCCTCCTTCCTTGAGAAAAAGAAAAGAAAGTCTAGGTCTATAGTTTTCTGTTTACTTTCCCATAATCACCAGTATTCTCTTATCAACTGTTTAGCCATTAAGTTTTGAATATGGCTTCTGTATTTTAATGCCTGTGTATATTTTCTCTCTCTTGTTTCCACTAAAAACATTTTCAGAAGTTGAGTGTTCTCCTTCTAGCTTTGCCTTGAGATCTGATGTAAACTTTAAATGCACCACAGAGGGTAAACTGAGTTGCAGGAGAAAAGGGATACACATTTGGGACTTGTCAGCTTTATAATTTTCCTTCTTTTTTCCTTATTGAAGAGGAGTGGATTACTTCCAGACCTTGACAAGGAGACTCAGGCACAGAGGCTGGTTCCATCCAAACGTTCCTCCTAATCTTTTTAGCAACGCTCGTGGCGTGGCTGCGGGGAGGGATTGTTGAACGGTCCAACACTTTGGAGTGAAATATATCTCAACAAGTGCATGGGTTATTATGAAAGTTGGTACAAACATTCATGGTCCCCAGAGGATTAAGACTTTCCCCCTCTACTTTTCATCAAATGTCACAAACAGGTCAACATTTCCACTTGGCCAACACTTCAGTTTAGGAAAGGAAACTTCTACAACAAAATACTAAAATCCTACATGTTTCACATTAAACATCAGCATTATAATATCCAATAGTTGTTAACACGAATGTAAACACGGCAATCAATTGTAGGAATATTAACATGCTAAGGTTAGCGTTCAACTCGAAGCAGAACTAAGACAAAGTATGGCTGAAGTTTAGATTTATAATTCAATAAGCACAGACCAATTGGAAGTGTATAACATATGTATTAAGGTTAGCAGCAAACAAAGACCTTGGCGATTAGACCGTATAGATGTGAAGCATCTTCATGAAGCGTAGACCAGTGAAGAAAGGAGACAGGACAGGATCCTCCAGGAGTCTAGAGGCTAGAGGAAGTACAGCCAGCAGGTGGATACTCGGTCAAGAACATCCACGACGTTCATGGTGTTGAGGAGGTGGTCTGAAAGACAGAATGACAGGATTGCAATATTATTCAAAAAGCAGCATTCAAGGACTTATTGTCTCCTGGAACGTGAACAGAAATAAGCGGAGGTGACAAAGACATTTAGAGCAGGGAGAAATAACTTTAAATTTATAAAGAGGAATAAAGTATTTTATAAAGTAAGTATAAAATATTCCTTATTTAGCCAAAACCTCACGGGGTTGAGCCAATTTAAGGCAGGCCTTAGAATCCAAGGCAGACAGACTATTTTGTTTTCTGGTCTGTGGTGAGCATCACAGCGTCATAGGTCCACTAGCATTGCTTCAGACTTTTAGTCTGGTTTCCATTATATTTAGTGCCAAAGTTAATGAATTTATTACTCAAAATTTCATTTCATTATTCTTTGTTGTCAGCAATGTTTTCAGACAGTTAAGAAAAAATATAGTTGTCTCCTTCTTGGAAAGGAGAGACTGAGAGAAAAGAAAGTGTTCAGGGTTACATGCTTCCCTGTGGGCTGAGAAAATTCCTCAAGTCTTTTAGGCTAATAAAACTCTTTGAAAACCCATTGGAAAATGTCAAAAATGCTTTGTCATCAAGACTAAAATCAGGCTATTGCACAAAGCTTTTACCAAACAACACTGCTGCAACTGCAACTTCCAACTGCACAGTGGCAAATGCTATGAAAGAAAATCAAAATGGCAGGGAAGTAGTTTTAATTAAAGGAGACAGTACGGTAGACCTACACTGGAGAGTGAGGTCTACTGTACACTGGATGACACCTGATCTCCGTAATAATACGTGAGCTATTTTCACAGTTTCAGCCAGAATAAGTCGTCATCTGTTCATGTGCTTCCGATCAGTCGTGAGTCGCTGCCTGCTGACCTGTCCACAGCTCATGTTTGGGTCCAGTCGTGTCTAAAGGTGTTAGTGACTCAGTGCTGCATTGCTGTTTGTTTGGGTTTTGACAACCTGGGGGGTGAGAGTGACTCAGTCTTAACACCAATGGATTTCAGCTTTGACACCTTCCCTCTGCCTGTACTGTTTAACCTCCCTCTGATACTAAAAATAAATATCTCAGGGAGCCCAGAGAGCCAATTTAGGATTTCCCACTGTGAGGCATGATGGGGTTCATTCAAACTCCCTCCAGTGTCAATTGAATGACACAGTTTAAACCAATCTGGCTTTTTATGTAACCTCTGACCTTAAACAAGCCAGTTGGTCCGCTCATAAACATTTCCTGGACCGTTACTGGAGCCGTGTATCACGGCGGAGTGCCTCGGGGGCTCAGCCTGAATACATTTGTACTTTTGTCAGAAGCTCTTCCATAGGAAATCTATTAGCACTGGGGTTTACTTAATCAGCATGAGTGATGGCCATCGCTATTGGTTAAGCAACAGAGAAAAATAGAAGCTGCATCACAAGGTCATGCTCCAGGGTTCCCTAATGAAGGTGCCTTTAGGTGGTTTGGCCTGCTTAACATATCCATCACCTGGAAAGTGTGAGATTAAAGGAGAACATGAGCAGCATTTAGAGTTATGGCCCATTAACTTGTAAGTCTGGTCTACATTTTCCTCAGTCATCCTGCAATGCTGTCACTAGACGCAGTAAAATAGCAATAAAACAAACTTTGACATAACAAAATGAAGACTCTAATTTACATTGATGGAATATCTTGTCCTGTGGAAGTTGTTTTTCATCCGAATCGAGAATGTATCAAAAGCAAAAGTCCTTTTTTGAATTAGCAAAGTTCTCTAAACTCTGACTCTGTCTCTGACTATACTGACTGCATTTCACAATAAAAAATGCAAAGAAGAGAGGGACAAACACACTTAAAGCTAAAAAAATAAAATTCACAGGTTATCATTAAAAGTCATCACATAATGGATATCTTTCATCTCACCTTTTTATAGGCTCATCCATCACCAGACCCTTTCACATGCATAATTATAACCCAGAGAACAAGTGAGGCTTTGTTGTGGTCATTGTATATTCTTCTCTTTTGTCCTCCACCCTGATAACAGAGAGGCCTGCAATATGTCTCAACCTATATATAATATGAGAGCTTCCTTTGAAAGACAGTGTGGCCACAGCAGGTTCTTCCATATGGTCTATATGGTTATATAGGAGGGAGTCTTGTGGTCCTGATGTGGCGTCCTCAAGTTACACGTTTTTTTTAGGGTAGATCAAAGTGGAGCCACCATCAGCTGGG
Organism: Oplegnathus fasciatus; assembly: GCA_003416845.1. Lineage (NCBI taxonomy): Eukaryota > Metazoa > Chordata > Actinopteri > Centrarchiformes > Oplegnathidae > Oplegnathus > Oplegnathus fasciatus. The sequence goes on from NTHP01000020.1 coordinate 538,982, forward strand.
ATGCTCTGAGCATCAGACACACAGGGAAGGTCATCAGGCGGGGCTGCTGGGAAGGTGTCCGACTTCAAGGCCTTTGAGCGGGGCCTGCGTCATCCGCCATTGTGAGGTAGGGCCAGCCGGTTGGGGGTGCCACAGAGGGAAAACAGCAGGGTGCCCTCAGGGATACGAAGGACAGGGACCCTTTGAAGTGGGTAGGGTTGCAACTCTGTGGCTGCGTGACCCTTCCAGAACCCCACCCAACTTCCACACATCACATATGGACACCTCCGAAAACTACCCCTGGGAGCACTGTGGCTCCCAGACCCAGGCAGTGTAACCTGAGATTGGCTGTAGCAGCCTGTCAGACTACTGACGGAGTCTCCCCATTGGTCCAAACAGGAAGCGAGCGTGACCCGTGAAGCCCTAGGGTCAAATACGTCTCTTAGAACGGTGACAATTGGATTAGTGTCTTATGTAGGCCAGACAGCCTTGGGATCCCATAAAGATAGACACAAACACACAGGTAGAGCTAGCCTGGGAGTACTTACACTTGCACATCTTAAACACACACATTTTACTTTAGCTGCCTGGCCCAGAGGCACTAAAGCTCACTTTAGGCTTCCCCCGTTATGTTCGGGAAACAGCAGTGCAGCTCATCAAGCGCATGATGTCACCATTTTCATTTTAGGGGATCGATAATTGAAAGTGTACTTTTTTCAATGGATGAGTCATCCAGTCCGCTGTGCTGCCCTTTCTATCTTTAGCCCTGCATTTATTTTCTAGCACAATTTTTTATGTGAACAATCTAGCAGAAGACACACACCTCCTCTTTAGGGAGAACCATGGAAGCAGTGTTTTATAGCTCTGCTCCCTCCTGCCCTTTTCGCTCTTCTGTCTTCCTCTCTGCCTTTCTCTTTATCTCGCTCCCTCTCTCTTGCTCTTTTCATGCTGTCCTTTTCCTCTCTCTTGAGTAGATGAGGGCATGCCACCATCACTTTTGCAGACTTAAAAAAAGATGATTAGACAGATTTAATGCCAGTGGAGCCAGTTTGGTTGTCTGGTCAAAGCATTTTGCGTCCACAAGTGCATTTATATACATGCGTGCATGTCGTATATGTGTGCATTTGTATGTACTGCACATACGTGTGTGTGTGTGTGTGGTCATGCAAGTGCATGTAAGCATGTGGCTGGCTCAGAGGAGCAGCGGTGCATACACTACCATCAGTCAGAGCCCAGAGCCAGCCCTACTTTAATGGCTGCCATAATTAAAAAAGCTTTTAGAGGAGGGTGTGCCACTAAAGAGGGCAAGGTGGGGCGGTGCCGGGCCGGTTGGAGGCGCAGAGTGAATAGTGCAGGACAACTGCCTGCCAAAAAAAGTTATTTTTTTTGCATGGGCAGAAAATGTAATTTCTCCTGACAGTGTCCCTAATTTTTAAACTCACTCCAAGGTGTTGTTAGGCACATGATGAGCCTGCCCCTGTTGAATGGCTTGTTTTTCTGTAAACGTATGCTGAAATATTAAGACTTCACCTTTCAGGTTCATGGAAATGATGGAAGTAGTATTCAGATCCTTTACTTAAACTAACTGATAACAGATTTTTTGGCCACTTGGGGGCAGCAGAAACAAGTTGTGAACACAACATTGACATATCATCACCTTTTAAGTTGATATTGCAAACTTGTTAGCAAACAGTTGCTTATTTAAACATCCAGCAGCTACAGAGCATCATTTATTTGGAGTGGTGTTTCTGGCCACCTGATGAATGTAAGTCCAATATTCACTCTCTTTTAGATGTGTTTTTGGTCTCTACCAACCCCTGAGGAAAATATACCTAGTGTCATGGTCCGTGGCTGGGCCCTTGTTCCCAGTGTTTCTTAGTGTTTCCTCCTCCTCGTGTTCTTTGTGATCCCGTTTGTCTCTTATGTCTCGTTCCCCGCACAAGTCTTGTCTTTGTCTGTTTTCAGTTTAGTCATCCACATTTCCTGTTTTATTTTGTATACTTGCCTCTCATGTCAGACACTTCACTTCCTGNNNAGTAAAGTTGCCCCCGGACAGCTAAACAATGAGCTGAAACTCACTATAAATTTCTGTAAAGTTGACAGGAGCAGCAGACCCAGGTGATAATTCTCTGTAGGTTCATCACAACGAGCAACCCCTTTTACATTGTCACATTATTTTCGCATTGTCATTTGATTCATTTTTAGTAGCAATTAAAAAACTTAAAATACCATATTAAAGGCATAACGAGTAGTATTTGTCAGTGGCTGTTTGTAAATGCAACATTCAAAGTTGACCCCTCCTCCCCGGCTCAAAGCGCAAGCGCTTCTGGCGGTCCCACATGCTTATGATCTGGCAACTGGTCGCTACGTCCCACACCACAACGTTATTGGCTACAGGCTACACACCACTGCCCAAAGGTGATGTCCACAAATGTCCCGAGCACAGCAAAATAAGAAATACAGGCAGAGGGCAGGGTCTCTGCAGATACAGACACCACCACACACTTCTAGTGGGTCATAAATGATGATTAGGAGGGATTATTCTTGTATGAGTCCGTACATTGTTTTTTGGGAAAATGTTACTCGTTATGCCTTTAAGTAAAAGTCAAAATAGAGCCTGTGAGTGGTATATTATATGATGTTATTGACTTATTATCACTGATGCATTAATGTGTAAGTAGCATTTTGTGGCTGGGCAGAGGGTGAATTGCAGAATGCACATTAAGTTAAATTAATCTAATTTTTGAAGGAGCAATAACCAAACAAGAGTGCTCTGTTTCTCGCAAGACTATCAAGATCCTGGTTTGCAAGATTTACTCAGAGGGCAAAACTTATAGTACAGTAGAGCCTATTTATGGGAAACACAGTCTTCATAATAATAAGCCAACAGCAAGATATAGCTTGGTAGCAAGGCCAACATGAAATGTTACGTTATTAGCCAGTTGTATCACAGAAATGTCCACCGTAACCTAACGTTATACCTCCATGGACTGTAAAACCACATCTCGCAATGTATTTCATAAATAAAATAGAGATATTACATACCTGTCTGGGGGGAAGAGGGACAATTCAGGATCGGTTTTGAATCCTTTGAAATCCCACAATTCTGTCCGTCTGTTGAATGATCGACCAAGGTTGACTTGTGTTTTTGCTCGTGCTCCATCACTGTCGTGTTTAGTTTTTTTTGTTCTTCGGTCAATTCTTTTCTTTTTCTCTTTGCTGATCCTGCCCCAGTATCAGCCATAACCACAAAATATAACGCTAAACTTTGCCTGGGAAAATGTAAACATAGGCTCTTTTGATCTGCGTGCCGTAAATTGTTTCGTCTGATTTCACGGGGACCCAGAGCCCGTGATAAGTATTAAGAATAACTACGTACAGTATATAGAAATAGCAATCTCCTCGCTGTTGGTCTCGTTTGCTTAGGTCATATAGAGGCATCAGTATTAAGTTGAGACAGTTTCATAACCAGTTAAAAACTCCATGTAGTGGGTTTAAGTGGAGTATTGGAGTTCATGTACTTAGTTACACTGCACCACTAGTAATGTACAGTGAAAGAAAAAACACAGGCAGCCGTCTTTCATAAACATGCTGTTATGTTGGTTTCTATAGCATGAAGCGCCTGTGGAGAGTCAGGAAATTCATGCTGATGGAAAGAGGAACATGGAAGTGCTTCAGGCTGTCTGCAGCACAGACTATGACCTCAGCAAATGTATAAGTTAATCCTATAAAAGATGTTACCAAGAGGTCGTCGTGATGTCCACTGGCAACTGGGGTGTGTAGAGTTTCGTCAAAATCTTTAACTTTAGATTAATTAACCAAATTATTCTACTACGGTCTACCTACCTCATGTAATAACACCACCGCTGAACCATCCTTGTTGGCATTAGTTGCTCTGTTTACATGTCTAGGAAACATTTATTTTGCTGGCAAAGCTCTGTAACGTAAACACCATGAACATGGATGGAAACAATTACACGTCTCAGACATGCCCCCAGTGATAACAGTGTAAGACTCTGATATAAACACACTGGAAAGCATAAATATTCATAAGAGGCAGGGGAGAGGACGGATTAGACGCTGGTATAAATGGGATTCAGGGGTTTTCTTCATGTTTGAGACATGATGAAGAAAATGCATGTAGCTATGTTCAGCTGCTGGTCGGTATACTGTACAGATGTTCATATTACATTACACTGGCTCCAGCTAGGAAATTCAAGTTAGCCAATTTTGACAGTTTTTCATCAAAACCAGATTTCTGAATGAGATAGTTTTGCATTGGTAAACTATGTTTTCACACACTACAGGTTATACTGTAATCCAGTGTGTAGGTGTCTATCCATTAGCCGTGTGGGATTGTGTCAAAATAAGTTTTGGACGTGTGGTTGTGATTAGCGAGGTCCTTAACCCCCCCACAGGTTGTGAAAACATTTGAAAACACTTTTCATTTCCTTAGCTTGAACTGGAGAGCATCCTGATTCTCACACTGTCTCTCTCTCTCTCTCTCTCTCTCTCTCTCTCT
>NTHP01000020.1:543947-554026 GCA_003416845.1 Oplegnathus fasciatus
CTCTCTCTCTCTCTCTCTCTCTCTCTCTCGTCCCATGAAGGTAAATGATCCCACTCTCTCACAGAAGTCCAGTGGAGCAGACCTGCTTTACTGTGGCCTCTGGGGTCATATAGAGGAGGTCTGAGCCTGGTGCGTACAACTACTGTGCCCCACAGTTTATCTCCACTGAACCTATTGAATATCACCGAGGGGGGAAAACATCCCTCTGTTTACTGCTGCACCCAGAGGTAAAGGCAGCAACTTGGGGGAGAAGTGTGAGTTTTAGGTTCAGGCGCAGGTCAGAGTTAAAGAAAGGTCAAGGATAAAGGTCTGTATGCTTAACTGTTTCTACCTCCACACTGAGTGTCTTCACTCACATTTATTTACATTAAACTGCAGCCGACAAGCTCATAAATGCAAATTTACCACAGTCTGAAAAAGAACAAATGACATATAGCTGTAAAGTGTATATGGTGTAGTTGTTTTTAATGGTTATTTTTATACTTTTTACTGCATTATTTGGCCTGCTGCATATATTCTTCCACTACTACTGTTGTCATGCAGCATTTCTTGCCAATTAGCACATACTGTATATATATATATATTTAATTTGTGCAGTTTTATTTACTGTAATTTGTTTCTCTGCTCAAATCGCTGGTTGTGTATATTTAATCCCACTTACTGCTCTATTATATATGTTCCATGCTATTATGTGCTGCTGGAATGACCCTTTAATTCCCTGTGGGGATCATTACATTTTCATTTGAACCGATGTTGCACAGTGTTTGACATGACGTTGACGGGGTGTATGGGTGAACTAGACCCCCCTGTCTTGTTCCAGAAATGGGAAATGGGTGGCTGAGTGGGTGGAGGTAGAGGTGGAGGTGTTAAAGTGCTTGGGGCAGACAGAGCCTCCTGTCCTCAGGCCCAGGTGGGGGCAGTGGGAGTTTCTGGGCTCGTTCTTATGTTCAGGAAGAGAGCAGGCAGGGGTGCAGGATCTGGGCAATTACACTATTTGGGTTACAGGGGAGCTATTTATTTGCGCGGTTTGACATGTTTCTGTCGACTGGGGGAGCTGTGCAGTATGGAAAACCGATAGCGCTGAAGTGTATTTATTTATTCTGCAGGCGAAGCAGCCAAACAGAACAAGGCTGGGGAGAGGAACTGGAAATTAGAAAGTTAGAAAGTACACAGAGAAAGAGACAATTTACAGTTTTTCAAAGAGTTGGGCCTTTCAGTTGTCCCAGCATGCTGTGCACTGAGTCCTGTGGAGTTGTGGGTGGTAGAGAGGACGCGTCCTCCATCTGCCTGTGCAACTTCCCGGACCACAACACGATGCTGGCTCCTGACCAACGGTGAGATGAGTTATGTTTTTATTCATGGTTCAGCACACAATCATAACCATAACTTTAAAAAAGTTTTAAAATCTCTACATGTCCGACCTTTTGAAAGCTTCACAAACAAAGGCCTTTATGTAAAATACACCTGAATTATCAACTTAAATCATAACGTCATTCTGGTCCTTTCACCTCTAATTGATTGTCTGATACGCCCCGTCCCCCATAGTTACTGTTGCTATGCTTGGCAAGCTTTCCATTCTTGCAAGACCGTTGAACAGTTGCAGATTTGCCATGCAAAATTTTTTTCTTTGATTTTAGACAGAGGTAGGCATAAGCAGGCTTCTCATTTCTTGCTAGCGACTGTCGAGTTTGACGCCTGAAATGACAACTGGCACAAGCAGATTATATTAACTGCAGCTAACCAGCTAATTAAGCTAACGTTAATTCCATGAGCTGGTTAAAAGACACAGTCTACAGCTGCCTTTTTAATGTTTCCAGCTGACTCGTTTTAAGACTAGAATCTTGTAAAAAGGTCTCAAATATGCGCTTGATGGCTCAATACATAATATTGTACTAAAAGATAGAGGCTAAAGCTGCATATCCTCACCAGACATGGAAATAAAAAAAAAGCAGCATTGTTCTTGTATTGCAGAGCTCATTAGTCCTAGTATTATGAGTATGACAAGGAACACTTATTTTATTCTAATATAATCCTGTTTGACAGCTAAGCAAGGCTAGATGTATATTTTATTGTTTGTAGCTTTAAACCGTATGTTTCTCTTTTCACATTACACAAGTGGGGAAAAACTACACAGCACAATACAGTTTTGGTTTTCATATTATTGGTGGCAGGAAATCAAGACGCGAAGAATCAAAACATAAAAGTGGAACAGCAGTGGGTGAGTGCGCGGTCCAAAGAAAGCTGGTCTCCCCCGTGTGTTTACCTCTTTAATCCATCATGGGAATATCAGCATGCTATTGGCAGTTTACTGACACAACATCACGAGTTCTGAGGAAGTTATAACAGCTTTTAAGAAATGCGCACGTCATTGCCACTTGAAGCTGCTGGCATGCAAAGTTGCCCAGCGCTGTTTTAAAAAACATGTTGTTGATTCTGCAGTCAGCACAACATCCTCAAACAATCCTCAGCCTTTCTTTGCTGTTGTCTGTGGGTTTATACTGTAAGTGTATATGTGTGTTTTCACTCTATGCACAGATTCCTTATGTTTCCCACCACACTGTGATACCACAGAAATAAAAGAATAAAGAACAAAAATAATCAGATGCAGGAAAAAAGTCCTGATGAACTCTCACCCTTTCCTTTCGCTATCAACGTCATTATATCCTTGTCTTTTCTCTCAATATCACATCTTCTTTTCTTCTTTATTTCTCCCCGAGTGCTAATGTTGACCATATGGATATCTGGCAGATATTTTAACCCTTAAATGCATACCTCGGGTCTTTAGAGACCCAGGACTTTATTACACCCCGTATCATTTCATTCAATTAAGCAATCAATTCCCTGCTTTTCCTCAAACTATTTGTCTTTAACAATGTTCTGTTATCAAAATGTCAAAAATGATCAAAAGCATTGTTTTTTTAAGTTCACAGGGAGATTTTTTAGTCGCAGTATGCTGGGTGCAAGTGATAGTGGGTAATGTTGTGTTTCCTGTTTGGCCTGTTACTTGGAATACATACAGACACAATGATGAAAACATTTGTTTATATTAGCTCACTGTCACAGTAACATGAGGGTGCAGCACCTGGGTGTCAGGTTTAGTGCAGAGCAGCAGTGTGTATTTGATATTGGAGGGTTTTAATGACAGTAACTCTAGAAATGAAGACGTACTGTACCCGAGACTAAAGATGCTGAAGAATTTGTTTTTGTGCCACTTATGAATCAGATCATTTAAAAGCAGAACTGAAGCCTGAGAATGACGAAGCTATCTCAGACAACATGAGTTCTGAAGAGAAGTTAGGGCTGATGAGGGAACCTTATATAGTTACCTCAACTGCCTTTACATTCAGACATTCATGCATTCAGAAAAGTTTGCAAGCAATATGGTTTTAAGATATGGCTTAATCTGCATTATAGTGCCAGGTCATTAAAGATCTGAGGTATGAGTGTTTGAAAAACCCCCATGCATTTAAACTCCAAATCTTTGCCCTTGAACTGTACTCAGATCGTTCCTGGGTAAACACAGCTAATCCAGCACTCACACAGCTACAGAGGATGCGGAATCAATCCAGCAAAGAGCAGGTATTATTCTCCAATATTATGAGCTTTTCATATTCATAATTCACGCTATTTATAGCATTTTCCGTGGTCAAAGAACAGGTCGGGCCTCTCATGGTGGGAACGGCGGGCTGCTCTGCATTCCACAGCGTGCCAGGCCTGAAAGTGGCTTGAAGGATAAAGTCAAGCATGACGCCTGCATCCGGATCCTGCAGAGATGCCCTCCTGATGGCTCTCAACACTAGATTACAGGTGGATCACCTGCTGAGCAACATGACAGGATATGAAATGCTTCACTCTTGCACCATACATGTCAGTCCAGGGATACTGATTCTTCTCCTGCTCACGAGCAGCGCTGATGGAGAACTTGACTTTAAGGAGGGCCCTGTTGAAGAAGGGCCCTGTCTCTTTGATATTACAGTTTATTTTTGTGTGTGTGTGTGTGTGTGTGCGTGTGTGCGTGTGTGCGTGCGTGCGTGCGTGCGTGTGGACGCGTGCGTGTGGTGCTGCTGATTAAACCAGTTCTACGTGGTGACTAATGAAAAAGTTGTACGTGACTAGCTGTCTGATGGGAGTTGAAGTTGTTGTCGAGGCACTTTGTCACCCAGAGACTCATTAGGTGCTTATGATGCTGATGGTGACTCACAAGTATGATTGATTATTCCTCATAGCGAAAATCAACCGCAGTCTGGCTGTTGTTTGAAGAATATGAAGTGGTTTTAGAGTCATTGTTTGATTGCATTCGGGGCACGGGGCCGCTTTACTGCCGCGGGCCAGCCTTATCTCGACATAATTCTTCTGCTTTGGCAGGAGATGCGTCACACCAGCGTCTGTCACGACCTTGTAGAATCTCTCTCATCATGATTACTCTCTTTTCCTGTTTGTTTTGTCTGTTAGTCTACAGAACACATCTTACCCTGTAGCAGGTTAAACCTGCTGCTGTAACACTTGAGCTGAAAAGTGTCGATTCTGTTTTTTTCACTCAGCTGTGTGTTCACATCCTTCAAATCTAGACTCACTGTTGTCTTTCATTTTTACGAGTGTTTACGTGAACCCTAAATTTACATTCCACCTCTCATTTTACTGATTTTGACTGATGGTTCTTAACTTTTTCAGGCACAAACAACATAGTTACCTGAACAGCCAGCTGTGCTTTCTTTTCAGTCAAGTAAGTCAGTTTTTTTCAGGTACGATCATAACAACAGCTTTGACCTGTGACATCTTTACATATTTTGTTGCAAATTTTTGACTGAAAAGTGTATACATATCTGTTTTGTTTAATAGGAAATAGTTAAGTAGGAACAAGTGCTGGGTTATTTGTTTTAGTAAGAAAACAAGCTCTCTGATTAGTCCATTTTAGTTGGCACCTCTGGTGTAGCGACTGACTTCCTGTTGCTGACAGACTTTTTGTAGCCAGGCAAGGTGACACAGATCTTATGTTTTCTAATGAAAAAGTGGCATTCGGTATTTTCAATTCTCATCTGGACCACATGGGATTATACTACAAGGTTGCATCCTGAGGCATGGAGCCCACAGTGTATTTGACTTTTATTAAAGTGCTCAGATTGGAATTTGCCAGCAGTGTCATTATATTGGGTAAAATGTAACTTAAGTTAGACAATTGTCCTCCTTTGGGTAAGCTGGAAGAAATGGAATTCTTATTGGTGTGTGAGGAGCAGCTTCAATTTAGTGACAAATGGAAAACAGTTATAAATATAAACCACTGAAATGTAATATGTTTTTGTCATGACCGAGGTCCTTGGCGTTCCCCTACATTTGTGCCGGCATGTAGGAATCACGCTGGCAGGGACTGATGGCCAAAAGTTTGCTTTGACCGATCAGCTTTATCATTTGTCTCACCTGTCCAGCTCACTACACCTTGTTGTTCCATCTTGGTTTCTGAGTCTTGGAGATGCCAACGCCTTGTTTCCTTCACTCCAGACAGTTCTGCTTCGTTAAAAGAGTTATTTAGGTATCTAGTTAGTTCAGTGCCTTTTGTCTGTGGCCAGTTCAGTTTATCATCGTCTCCCCATTCTGATAGTAGATTTTCTTGTTTTTGTGTTTACTTGAGCAAAGAAAAGAAATACATGTTTTTTGAAGTCAGAAATTACGTGTGAAGTGGTTGATTAAGTTAAGTTTGAAACAATCCAAAAATCACAGATAAAACTTACATTGTTATTCTGCACACATGCATCTTTTTAACACTGTTGTAAGTCTATATTGACATCAGACATGAGTTACACAGTGGAATAACTGATGAGTGAATATAAGCCACATTTATGTGACACGGAGCACTGACCGGGTCAGAGCTGATCCTCTGCTTACATTAACTATTCACTGAAATTTAGTCACTCTATTAGCACAAACAGTCAGTATTTGACAAATGAGCTGAATGACTGGAGGCATGTTGGACAGGGAGAAACCAGCCGTTAGGTGAAGTTTTATTTACAGATCAGAGAGCAGCGCCTACTCTCTTCACTTCTAGGTAGAGGGAAACATTTTCACCGAGGTGATTCATCACGAGTGAGACTTCCTCTGCTTTCTTATCTGATGTTATTTGGGTCGAGGCCTCTGCCCTGCTCTGGCAGCCTCAGTGCCCTGTCCCATGATGGATAGCGCAGAGGTGCTGTGATTGTGATCCACAGCAACGCAACCTTTTTCTGAAACAAACCTCCTGCTTCTCCGGCGCCACAAATCCACTCGGAGATGTGGCATTAGCTATGTTCTTTGATACACGGTGTAACACAACCTCTCATTACTCACATAGACGTTTTATTGCAAATGTAAATGAGAATGGCCCTGAGCTTAAAGTTTATCAGTGTCACATCTGTGAAGGCTTGGAGAGTTTTTTAAACTTTGACTGATAAAGCAAATAAGGCAGTGAGAGTGCAATTTGGCTACAAATGAAGCGCTGTTCTGCCGAGGCGTGTAATGTCTGTTGTTGTCGTTTATTTTCACACCCATTTTTGTTCAATACTTTTATGCTCACCTATTTGTTTTTCTATCACTTTAAATAGGTTAACATGGCCTTGACTCCAGCATGCTGAGCCACATAGCCAATAGGGAGGGGGGGGCAAGGGCATGCTGAGCACGGGTGGCCTCAAAAGTGCGATAGCAGTTAGATTAACAACTTGGGGAGATTTGTTTATGAATGTCAGGGAGTTTCTCTCTTGGCTTTGTGAAGGCGCAGAGGCCCTAATTTGTCTGGTTAATGCTGCTAATCCTGCTCCTGGAGAGCGTCCGGGGTCTGCCTGCTGTAATGCCTTCCAGGCTGCTGTCGGAGGGGGGAGAAAATTATTTTTATTAATCTGTTTTTAAAGGCTCACAAGGTTCTGTTGTTGAGAGCTATCAGAGTGAACAATGATCAGGCCGAGACAATAGGTTTAGGACGCACATTAGAGCACCTAATGGTCCTCTCCATCTTCCACACACACACACACACACACACACACACGCACACATGCATGTACACGTCGTGCTCATAACGCCATCATCCAAACCAATACACACAAAAGTTCACATGCATGAAAACACACACACACACAATTTTCACAACAGAGAGTGAAAAAAATTCTGTCAGCAGTTGATCATATATGATAAAAAAAAAACCAGAGTGAAAAAAAGACATTAGACTATTTTCATTTCATGCCTTTGTTTAGGAGAAAGCAGCAGTTTCCATTACAGTCTTCTGTTTCTGTTTAAACTGAGCTAGGCGGCCATCCAAGACTCAACAGAATGAAAAAAAAAGAGAGAAAGAGAGAAAACAAAACCCTCGGCTGGCAGCACCATCTATTGTGTGGCCGTTCGTCTTTGTGAAAAATCATCTCAGCATAGCTCCTTCTCTGTAATCCATATAATAAGCTCACTCTGGGTCTAAATACCTGATGCTGCACAATAGTAGAGTTCTGCGTGGGATGGTTGTAATTGTCTGCGGGTCTGTTTACTGTGGTCGCCCTCAGCATGGAGCTCAGCTTGTAGTCGGCTCAAGATCGCTGCAAAGTGATTTTTATGACTTTTGCATTGCGTTGTTTAATTTCCGGGTCTCTGTGCTGATTGAAACGCACGTCTGTCAGGGCTCTGGATGGATTAGCAGTATTATGACTCGGGCAGCTGCTTGATGGACGTGCTTACAAAGAGGATTGCTGATTATCTCAATTTAAATTACTGTATCGTCCCCCGGAGTCGTATACAGCGTAATGATGTTTCTGTATATATAGACTGCTGTTCTGCTTGCTTTACAACATACCTTGCACATTTGTCGAGTGAAATAATCAAAAGATGTTTCTGATTTGCTCAGCCCCCCCTCCCAGCTGTCTCCTCTCTCCTCCGATCCCCTTATGCTTTCACTTTTCCTCACAGGAAGTGATTTACTGTCAAACACATTCCAACAGCCAACCCCAACTACACACACTGATCTATCCCAACAGACCCTGCGCTTTTATTTTGCCCATTTTCTCACCTCCTTTCTTCTCCTGCCATGGTGGAACATCACGGCTTCAGCCTCTGTTTTTTCAGGCTCATCTCTTCATCAGGGTGTCTGTGATCAACTCTCAACCACAAGCAGTTTTATCTGTTCTGGCCTCTCTGTGGCTTGAAGGATTATTTATTATTCCATTGTGTGTTTGCTCCTGTGTTCTGGCTGATTGTATGTTGGTGCTTTTGTTTGTTTGTTCTTTTCTTTTGTTTGTTGTGATATGGATTGCACTGATTGGATGTTGAGAAAACCTGGGGAAATTATAGATCTCACTAACACATCATTTTCAATTTTCAAATCTACATTTCTGGTTCAACTAGGGTGGTTTCGGTCTGTTTTTTTTGTGCTGATATCTAGCAGTATAGCGTCAAAGAAATCATCTGTTTGACTTTGGCAACACATGTAGAAATAATACATCACACCACAATGTTATGGCATTTTCAAATCCATGCTAATTGTTCCAAGTGGGCAAAACTTTTTCTTTTCTCTCAGTAACTTCCCCATCGACATTTCCCACTTCCTCACTGTAACTCATTCTCTATTTTTTGTCCTCTATCCTCCTTCCCTCTCTTTGTCCCAACATATTTTCCTCCTCTTCTTCCTCCTCTTCCCTCCTGTCTCTGCATCCGAGTCGGAAACATCCTGTTCATGGCTCCATATTGACAAAGACACAGCTGGTCTGGGTCTGCATGTGGGCCGGCCGCTCCAGCTTTATTTATGCCTCTCTCCTGGTTAGGCAGCCGAGCTCTGGAGCAGATGGCTGCAGTGTTCAATTGGACTCTGCCATTGTACCCCCTCGTAATTGGTACTTGGAACCAAGTGCCTCATTAATTATGCAAAAGGGACTGTTTTAATGCATAGTGAGCCGGTCTTACTGAAGTGTAATACTAATCAAGTGAGTGCTTTGCTGCATTATGCATTAGAGAATTTGATTTATTTTAATTGTGGGCTTGTAGCCTGATTGTTTCGGGTCTGAATCCCTGGACAAAGGTAGGTGGAGAAACATGAATGAGCAATGTAGCTTTGTTCCTTCTCAGCCGTCCTTGCGGTGTCCTTGACAAAAGTGTTTTAGGATGGTTTCCACATGAGAGGCTGTAAGTTTGTAGGTATGAGGACTGTTTTTGAACTCCAGAAAAGTGGACTGGGATTCAATGAAAACAGAAATCTGGGGTTCACATTAATGTATAGGAATGTGAAAAGTGGTGCAGTCTGCAGCAGGTGTTAAAGCAATTCATCCCATAATCTTTTTGTAAATGTTCTCCTGTTGTTACATAATGTTTTAGGGAACTGTAGAGTTTGTAGCTTGCATGTGCATCATGTAATGAAGCGCCACACGAGGTATCCTATCTGACTGCAGCTGGTTTTGGTGGATAAGCGCACCTTCAAGTGCTTGCATAGGGAGCAAAGTGCAAAACTACACTGAACAAAAATATAAACGCGACACTTTTGTTTTCGCTCCCAATTTTCACGAGTTGAAATAAGAAATCTAGGACTTTTTCGGCCCCCTCCTGTTCAATGGCAGTGCAACGTTGCTGGATATTGGCAGGAATTGGAACACACTGTTGTACACGCTGATCCAGAGCATCGTCCTCAAGACAATGGTGAGGACAACGAGCATACAGATGAGCTTCCCTGAGATGGTTTCTGACAGTTTGTGCAGAAATTCTTTGATTGTGCAAACCAACTGTTGCATCAGCTGCCCAGGTGGCTGGTCTCAGACAATCTTGCAGGTCAAGAAGCTGGATGTGGAGGTCCTGGGCTGGTGTGGTTACACGTGGTTTGCGGTTGTGAGGTCGGTTGGATGTACTGCCAAATTCTCAGAAACGACATTGGAGACGGCTTATAGTAGTGAAATGAACATTCAATTCACGGCCAGTAGCTTTGGTGGACATTCCTGCAGTCAGCATGCCAATTGCATGCTCCCTCAAAACTTGCAACAACTGAGGCATTGTGTTGTGTGATAAAACTCTACATTTTAGAGTGGCCTTTTATTGTGACCATCCCAAGGCACACCCGTGTACTAATCATACCATTTAATCAGCATCCTGAT
>NTHP01000020.1:554087-634891 GCA_003416845.1 Oplegnathus fasciatus
TGCCACACCGGTCAGGTGGATGGATTATCTTTGTAAAGGAGAAGTGCTCACTAAGACAGATGTAAATAAATTTGTGAACAAAATTTGAGACAAATATACCTATTGTGTACGTAGAAAAAGTCTTAGATTTTGTATTTCAACTCGTAAAAAATGGAAGCGAAAACAAAAGTGTTGCATTTATATTTTTGCTCAGTGTAGGTTCAGTTTCAGTGGATTGTAAACACATCTCAACATAATTGATGCTCACGATGAAATAAACTGTGGTAAAAACAAAAATAGGAATTTCTTCTGTGCTTTATTCGATGTTTTCAAGTTGAAATTGAAAAAGTGGCTTTGTTGATATGGAGTGATACACAAAAACACACTGTGGTTTGGAAAAACTTTCTCGTGCATGGAAGCAATTTTGCTAGGGTGAAATACACCTCTGAAGTGATCTGAAGTTCAGAACCAGCTAATCAGTTCAAGTGTGGAAACACCTCCAAACCCTCAACTGCTCCAGTGAAGCTGCAAAATGATCAACTGAAGTCTTTGGCTGCACTGAGAAGCTCTGAATGTGTGTTTCTGTGTGAATGTGAAACAGATTTTGTTGGAAAACAGCAGGTAAGTTGACTTAACCTTCCCTGTGTGGGTGAAGTAAAAAAAAAAAAAATGAAGGTCAAACACACAGAGGCAGTTCAGGAAAGTCAAATCCCACCTTCTATTTCAACATATATCCATAGTTTTGCATCGTTACCCGCAGCCATGTTCCTATACAATACATCTGCTGGTTGTCACAACAGCCGGCCGTCCAGTTTCAACATGTGCGTTTGATGCGGCGGCCGATTTGGTTGGTATGTAAACGGTTGTCACTGGTGGTTTGAGGGGGGTACGACCGCAAATCAGACCACTGCTGCTTGAGGCCGAAACATTACACCCTGGTCTGCAGATTCACTCGACTGGAGCTACCAGGTTGCGTCAGTTGGCGGTCTTGGGTGATTGTCTCCTGAGGTTCGGCTGGTATTTCAACTCTGTGTTAATCCATGGTAATTAGAAAGATCCATCTGGGCTACAGCGAACCGGTGGAGTGTGCCATACACATGTTCACGCACGAAGTGCTCTGCTCACTGAGTACTGGATGTCGTCGTGGCTTTATAATCATATCAGGGGAACACAGTTGTACAGTATGTGGTGTAGGGTGGCACGTTACCTATAAATTCATTTAGTGATAATACTAAATGGCTTTCAAGGTTTTTTCTGTGTTCTATGTGTGCAGATATAGTATGCATGCATAATACAATTCATGATTTGGTTAACTGTAGTGCTTTATAAGAGTCATATTAGTTTTATTTAATACTATAATATGTCAACATTCTCTGAAAATTATATATCAGGCAGTACAATATCAATCCCAAATATACTTAAAGTAAAAAGCAGTGATTTGATTAGTTGATGAAATTCAAATCCTTTAAGATGTCTCCTACATCATATAGCAATCTGGTCAACTTCTATTAATGAATAAAATGTCAACATAACTGCATAATCCATCATATTCCTATCATACAATATCATATTAACATATACATGTAACGTTTTACTGTAATATTATACGTATTGATTCCCACTAGAACTTGCTCTTGCGTGAATGTGTATGCGTCTGTCCATCACAGTATAAGTGTATCCTCACTGTATGTGGATGAGTGGGTGAGCTTGTGGACTTTTCTACTGCGCATCAGTGTGTGAGCGTGTGTGGTGGTGAGCGGAGGATGGTGGGGGGGGGATTTGTCGGAGCATGGCCTTGTTAAGGTGTGTGCCAGCTAGTGCTCACCTCATGTGTTTAATGTAACGCATGAGGCCCAATTAGATCATTTCAGGCGCCAATGTGAGAGGCGGCGTTTAGCACACTGAGCTCTGCCTGAAGAAAAAAAAAACATTGTTAACTTTAAAGACTGTGTGTGCTTCTATCACTTAAAGGTTCCCTGTGGAGTTTTTGACCTCTAGAAGCGCTATGGAGCTGTTTTTCTACAAGTGGGTACGTATTTTGTTTATTTAACACCTGACACGTTTGTTAGACCTCCATGCATTTTGATAAGTAACACTGAATGTAAACACAGCTTCTGTTTGTTTACAAAAAAACTCTGCAGGACCCCTTTAATGTCTTTATTTAAAGGATAGGTTCACAACTTTTCAAGTTTGTCTTAAAACAATAGTTGGGTGCCCATGTGAACAGTGAAATAGTTTTTACTTGCTGTAATCATTTATCTGGTTCATACTGATTATTAAAATATTACTTATAGGTCTAAGTGATGGGGGACTAAATCCACAGTCCTCGTTCTGTACAAATATGTATTCCAAAGTTTAGCTGAAGCTAATATGAGGCTTCAGCAGTCTGAATTAGCCAGATTTGCCAAATCAGCTTTACAGTCTTTTTAGTACAAATTCCCTCTTTGCTGCAGCTCAGCAAGGAAACTGTCTGGGGAAACACAAAGACACCAAAAACAATATAACTTTGGTAGATACCCCCCTAGTTTAGCTAACTTAGAATGCTGAAAGTATTGGCATGTATATTTGCAAAGAACGAGGACTGTGGATTTAGTCCCGCTAATGGCCAGTATGAGCAGGAAGAATGATTACAGCAAGTAAAAACTGTTTCAATATCCATATTAAGTATAATAATAGCTTACAAATCTCAGACTAACACCACTGTATGTGCAGTGGCTATTGTACTACTGTGAAATATCCTCTGTGAATTAAAGCCAGATTCACCAAGTTGGATGCAGCATTTAGAGGTTGCCATGGCAACAAAATGCCTGACACGTTGTTGGTTCCAGCACCGAAAATTTGTCTTATTTCTGGCCCCCAGGTACGATCACGATGATGATGCAACATGTGTGAGTCAAGCTTCCTTTTCATGTCACACTTCCACGTAGTTACTGTGTGATTCCATCTAATGGTCAAGATCATTTTATGCCTAACAATAGCATGTACATCATTTCTCTAGGTCACTGTGAACTGATATTTTGCAGGCTGCACGTCAATTACTTGTGGTCCAAAGCCAATTTTGAACTGATTTCCATCGACAAAACAATTTGTTGGCCTGATTATGCTCAGCCTTCATCATGCAGAGTACTTACATGTAATTTCTTCAACAATAAAAACATTTTCCGCCTCATTTACATTTTTTATGTTCACAAAATGTTATATCTGGGATGCAGTTCCCATTCAGCTTGTCTACTTCGATGCGCCATCATTTGCATGAAAATACAAAGGTGGAAACCCCAGCTTCTGTCTGCAGCTCTCTCTTCAGTTATTCTTTCTCTCAGTCTGTGATTGCAGGCAGTGACTCATCCCTGTGTCTGCCATGATCTCCACTCACAAGACACATACAGGGATGATTATAGCTGTGGATCAGGTATGATCATGTCTTCATTGTGCAGAATTCTAACTTTTTATGTCTCTTTGACAAAGACAGAAAATGGGTTGGTGTCGTGTCTTCGAATGAAACTGTCTCGCTCCTGCGTCCTCTTCTGTTTTTTCCCTGGTGTGCTAACAAACGTGTCCATTTCACCTGGTCTTAGTCTGTGTAATAGCAAGGTTTTTTCATTCGTAGTCAGATGAAACACAAAAATCTCTAATGATGATTACTGTAATTGCCGCTCAATTTGTCTGCCTCTACCTCCCCTATCACCTCCAAAGCCCCGCCCCCCCTTCGCAATAACTTTTCCTGGGTTTTCTCATACAATTACGCAAAGCTGTGTGTTATTGGTTTCCATGGTGAATTTCTAAGATAAACATCAAAGTATGTGATAGGAGAGTGGCTTATTGATTTAAGAGATCTCAGGGCTGCTCTCATAATGTGTCCACATTTGACCTTTGACCCGTCTTTATATTCTTTGACAACACAGCAGACTGTGGTTGTGATTATAGTTGAACTGAGGAGACTGTGGGTCTTCCTCCATCACTTACAGATTGTCCCGTAATCCTTCCACCCCCGCAGTTCACAGTCTCCCACTACCTCAGACCTCACCGACATGAACCACAGTCCCAGCGCGCATTGATGGTGATGACATATGAATTTTTCTGCACATGAGGAGATTTTGGCAGATGCTTGAAAATTCACAGCCCAGGTTGAAAGATTTATAGTTGCATGTTCACAGCACAGCTCTTACTTTATTTGACTGATTCAGTATTGTATAAAAAAGTACAGGCATGCCTCGTTACAATGATTTACTCAATTGCTGTAAATAAGTAAGTACAGCTCTATTTACATAGAACTTTTCAGAACAGAAGTTACAAAGTGCTACACATTTAAAACTTGTTTATTATTATTTGTGTCTTATTTTTTTTTGTTTTGGCCATCATTGCTATGGGTTCTCCACTCACCAAAGTAATTTCTGAGATCTGGCGACATTGCTACAACAAAGTCTGACAGAGCAAAAAAAACAAGGAGCCAAACTGTCAGACTGGTTGTAAATAAGCGAAGAGTTTATCCAGATTATCTAAACAACTGTATTTGAAATGTTACAAATAAACCCGTCATTAAACAGGAAAACACAGCTGAATCAAGAAGTCACTTTGTAAACTAAGACTGCCTAACCTTGGGGTTTGTCTAAAACCTGTCTGATTTAGTGATGTTGCTGTTTTTCCCAGGTATCAGCAATGAACTTGGTGAGTACAAATTGGAATCAAGTCCAAAACTACGAAAGCAATTGATTTTTTTAAGCTCAGAATATCAACAGGCAGGTTAGTTATAGCCAGGGGCGTAGCACAAAATTCTGGACCCTGTACATAGGCATTCTCTATGGGCCCCTCCCCGCATTCACGGCTATTCATTCTAGCATGTTTGTGGGCCCTCCTCACATGAGGGCCCTGTATACTCGCCCCCCCCCCCCNCCCATCCTACGCCCCTGGTTATAGCCACATAACAATACAAAAAAATAGAATCAAAAGAGGAAAAACATCAGTCCAAAAAAAGAGAGAAAACAGAAGTGAGTCTTGAGGAGTATTTCAAAAATGCTAATTGACCTGGATGATCTTACAGTAAGACTTAAACTATTTAAAATCAAGTTCTGAGATCACCTGCCTATCTGAGGGATCTTTGCTATATGGACACAATAATTTGTATACATTTTTTAAATGAAAGAGTTAAATGTGTCACTGATCTGTAAAAGTCTCTTGATGACCTCCATCGTGAAAAAAAAAATCTCTGACAGAGTGCATGACCTCCAAATGTTTCCATGTTTTCTACACAACAACTCAAGTGCAGACCTGTAATCTACAGAACACAACCACAACCATCACAGAGGCCACTCCGCACTTGTTCACCACAGTTAAAACCCACTGAAAACCCACTGTTTTTACACACACAGAGGCCACAGTCCAGCTTTCTCTGACAAACCGATCTCTTCGTGCTGTATCCCTCCCTCTCTCTCACGCTGTCATAATGCCTTTTCATCACTTTGTGTTTGTGATCAGAGTGGCGCTCACCACCACTCTGTGGCGGGCTGATGTGGTTTCAGCCTCCAGACATCCTCTCAGGCAGTGAGGGCCCTGTCCTGTCATGTGATTTCCAGGCCTGTCTGGAGGCAGTGTGGGCGTTGGCAGAGAGAAGGAAGAAAAGGGTGCAACTGGGTTAACTCATGCAACCCGTGGGTCGGCTGCGGTTTACGCTTTGTGAAGAAAGATTGTTAAATTGGCTGCTTTGACTGACTTTTATCACACTTGTCTGCCAAACACTATCAACTCATGCCTGACCTCCACTCCCTCTTTCTATACCTTTTACTCTGATGGTGGGGAAACACAACCTTTAGTGTAATTACCCTGACTGCATCTCCCTCATTAGACTCCTGCGGTGGAGCCCATAAACAGCTGCAGTATGCAGCCCCCAGTGAGCCACACAGTATTCACCCTGGACTACTCACCCACGCATAACCTAAATACACATCACATAGCTATTAGCCAAACCTACTACCATCCAGTTATGAGCACAGGTTTGCAAAAANTGCAAAAAAAAAAAAAAACTGCTTTAACATCACATTCAGAGTGGGCAATGAACCATGATTTCATTATTACACCCAACAATCCTGGCAATATGACAGTAAGCATTTTATTTCTTTCACATCCACTGCCAACATCACCACCTTCTGAGCCTCAAATCAGTGACATCTACAGTGTGTTACGTTAACATTAAGACTGATTGTATCCAAATACCACTGCCAGAAGACAATGGAGATGCACCACAAAACACTTGTGTGTGTGTTCATGTAGTGACGTTGACGTACGGTTTGTTTACACCAGATCCTGGAGCAGCTTGTGCTGGGTCACCTGCAGGCTTAGTCGGTGAGTCTTATTGAACTTCAGCTTTGCTCAAAGCTCCATCAGGTTCACTACATCCCTCATTTTCATAATCACTAGATGTTTTGATTGTGGAGAGTCAGTGTGTTTGACCATAAGTGCAACAGACTGAGTCCATTAATAAAAAGTCAATGAGCATGGTCAATAAGGCAATTTAGCCAAATACATGAATCAACAATAGCGTATTAAAGCTCTTGCCAGTAAGTGGGTCCAGGGGGATGGTGTTTTGCTGCACACTGTGAAAAATCTAATGCAATTATGATCAGAATAATGCCTGGTATTGACCGGTGTGAGAGGCCATGAGGTGCAGGGGTGGGGCTGCTCTGGGGATGACCCCTTCCCACTTCATGATTGATTGGGTGTGTCGGAGCAATTCCAGCCCAAATGACTCAGGGCGGGCCTGTGTGTCGAGCTGTGTCCAGGCTGGGCTCACGTTATTAACTTACCCAGGAAGAGGGCACCGTAAATAGCCTGCAGTGGAGCCTCGCTGGGGGACACTGCAGAAATAAAGAGGGGAAAAGCAGCCCCGCTAAACTCAATTTGTAATTCAATCCAGGGTGCTGCCATCGATCGAGATCTGCTCCTGCAATAGCAGCCAACCTGCAGCTGGGCAATGGATTAAAGCACGCACCAACTTATCATCCTCACTCCATTGCTACCCTCTGTTTCGCAGATAGTCGTGAAATTGTCTGAATGAGCTTACTGTACATTATCTCTTTCTTTGTCTTTGTCGTACAAACAATACTCCTTCCCATACACACACGCATTCCTCCTGCAGGTTTGAAAACCAGGCACAAGTTTCAAAGATTGGAAAAACACAGTAGCCTTCCCTGATTCTCCAAAGGTCTTCATTAGTGAGACTGAGATGCCTCCATCATTACCCTCATCTACATGAAGACAGCATCCACAAGGCTAGAGCTCTCCTAGCAAACATGCAGGAGAAATATATATGCATATGGAAATATATTTAAGGGATCAGTGCACCTACATTACAGAAAAATATATTTTCCACTTACCCTTAGTGGTATCTTGCCATGCAGATAGTGTTGGTTTTGTTCCCCCAGTTTTTAAGATATCCATCTCTGAGATTTCTGACGCCACCTCATCACAGCGGGGGGTGAATGGAATTGCATTTGTGGTGTTCAGACTGTTACAAAACTGGAAATATACTTTGAAAATACTTTCTATGGAAGAACAGTCTATTAATATTCAGAGTGACCTCTCTGTTTTATCCTAAGTAACCTGACATTGTTTAAGACAAGTGAATGTAATAAAAAAAAATGTATTGTCAGGGTGGCAGAAGTAACAGATAACTCAAAACTTTGGCACATAAAGCCAACAATGTTTCCATGGTTTGCATGCAGTTTTTTTTTTCTAATATCATCAATCATCTTGCAGGTAGTCTTTTTAGCATCTTTTCAATATAAAACTGATGGTTGGGCTCTCTGTGACCCCCGGGCCATTGTTTCTTTAAAGCCCTCAGGACTGAGGTTAAGTGTGGTCCTTTTGTCAGCTGTATAATAGGAAGTCATGGCAGGAAGGCACTCCCCATTCACCTCCACTGCGTTTGATCTGAGCTCAGTGTTTGAGAGACGATACCTGTGGTAACTACAAGCTGTCAGCCAGGACCAGTAGCTCCCTCCACACCAGGGAGCAGATTTACATCCGTCATGGATAAAGTGTTGTAGCTCCACTACCATCAACACCTTCCGCTGCTTCACATATGAATGTGATTCCAGAAAAGTTGAGTGCATTGTCGCAAATGAGCGTGGGAGGTGGATTTGATGGATGCCTCTGTCTTGTCAGACGGGTGGTACCGACAACTCCCTGTAAAATAAACTTTATGTCTCTCTGCTCTTGTCCTGACAGCATTAGAACACTATTTGTGACAAAAGCAAGCTCTGTGTAAGCAGGGTAAGATAAACTATACATCAGCCTGATTAGACTCTGCCAACACACTTTGGTTGAACTGTTTGCCATATGGAGCAATGAAAGGCTTTTATATTTATATGTTCTGCCATGGTTGTAAGTGTGGGAGGTGAATGGGAAAACGCATGGCAGCTTTTCTGTGAAGTGATATGCCGAATTCCCCTACAGCATTTTTATTAGTTGCGTGTTTTGCTTGCAAAACCCTATATAATGCTTGGAGTACATTGTGGTTACTTTAATTTTATTATGGCACCGTTTAATCAGCTACTTAGATTTTTTTCTTTTATTCTCAGAAATTCAGAATCCCTCTTACGGGTTAACATTTCATTGGGTGATTCTATTTAAAAGGTGATTCTTATTGGCCCACCTAATGGAAGCTGTCATGCTTTCACTGACCCCACACAAACCCCTTCATCTTATTTCCCTCGGTAGATAAGGAGAATAGATTCAATTGTTGCTGTGAGATGTCAGTGAAAGCCAATCCTACCATTTTGAACTTATCGTAATGGACTTCTTTCCCTCCCCCGTGATCTCTCTTTTCTGTGCGTCTCCCTGCATGCAGTCCATGTATTTTGTTCAGCAATACCGTACGACTCTCAGGTTTTTATCTGTTCCATGTGTTTCATGCCCGGTCGGGGACTAGGAGGGAATGAATTGATCCCTAAAGAAACAGCCTGCTTCAATTCTCTGCATCGGTTTAGCCAATCAGCACCCCTGCTGCTCCCACTCACTCTCATGATAGTCTCACTAGAGTTTCAGTAATATCTCCAGGAATGCTTACAAGCACACACACACAAACGCTATCTATCCCTTCATCGCTCCGTCTCTTACATGCAGACTTTAACTCATACATCAACCACTGGACTAACAGGAAACAGTCCCAGTATGTCGAAAATTGGCTGGTCTCAATCACACGCTCACACAAGCAGGATGATTTGCAACCTATTATTATTATTTATTAGGTTTCAGTAACTTTGCAACAATTCTCTCAAGTGTCAAATGAGGCGCTAATATTGACTTTCAGTCCCCAAATCTCAACACTACATAGGATACAACACTGTAGGTCCTTCACTGTGGTCCTGACGATATTTATGGAAAAAGGCCAAGCAGTCAATGAATCCCTGCACGGCTATGATGACGTAATGCTGACCTTTGCCCTGTATGTATATCTCACATTTTATGATTATTGTGAGCATCAGGAACTACCCAGCTGCATAAAGTGCTGGGGGAGGTGGTCATTTAAGAGATTGGGTTGAGTCTTTGGAGGTAATTTATAGCGAGTCTGTGATTTCTTCTGAAATTGAAAAACGGGCTCATTTCATCAGGGGTTTCGGTTCAGCTATTGAAGCACACACCCTCTCCTCTACCACACATTTTTCTTGCGCCACCATTGTATTCCCAGACAACTTTCTTTCGTGGCATGATTTATGCGCTGGCTAATCTGTCACAATCACAAGCTGGGAAAGATGTTTTCAGCACCATCACACACTGTCAAGGGCAGGGGTTGTGATTTAGGGCATGTGGATCTGTTGCTGCTGTGAAGGGAGGAAGAGGTTCGAATCAAGCCCGGTCCGCTCTGACATGGGTCAGTGGAGAATGTGAAGGCCCTGGAGGAAGTGGAAAGATTTTCTTGTTTTTCAAGGTTTATTTTTCTACGCGTTGGGGGATGAAGGGGTGCTGGTTTGCAGGTTTCAATTGAACATGATGGATCAAACATCTTGGAAAATAAACACACACTCACAGAGACGTACACTTTGTCATTCTCTTTATTGCACATAGAGTAATTCACTCCATCAGTTGCAAGAACACACACACACACACACACACACACACACACTCAATTACCACCACTGCTCACCATGCAGTAACACTCCAGCTCCCCTGACACTGACTATATTCTAAACAAACAGCCAGATGAAAGCTCAGGTCCACGTCAGAGTTAGCTCTACTCTAATGAGCTGACCAAAGGTAATGGATTGCTCATTACTGCAACTTAAGTGAGTCTTGCCTGGATTCTTTAAAAGGAGAAATCTAACTGTGTCCATGTCTGCCTGTCCACTTCAGTGAGACTTTGTGCTGTTCTTAAGGTGGCTGCCTGAGCTGTAGGGTGAAAATGAGGGAATTACAGGGCTGTTAAACCTTTAGAGACAAAGTTAATGAGTGGGATGTTGATGAATGATATCAATTCTGTGGTTTTCAATCATACAATATGAAATGACAAATGATGTGATGGACATGAGAGATGAAACAATAGATAGTAGATGTGGCATGTGAGATGGTGCATGAATTATATAAGATGAGACATAAGATATGAGACTCAAGAAACAAGACATGAGAGATAAAATATGAAATGTGAGGTGTGACAAGAGATGAGACATGAAAGACAATAAGAAATGAGACGTGAGAGACAAGATATGAGAGATGGGACATGAGATAAAATATGAAAGATGAGATATGAGATTAGTGATAAGACATTAGATATGATATATGACACTTGAGAATTGAGATGAGACATAAGAAATGAGATTAGGCAGAGCTTAGATGAGATGAGATTTGAGAGATAAGATAGGTGGCATGAGAGATAAGATATAAAAGATGATATGAGACATGAGAAACAAGGGACAAGATATGAGATATTTGAGATAAGACATGAAACATAAGAAATGATACGTAGTACATCAAATGAGACACGAGAGATAAGATATGAGAGATGATATATTAGATGAGAAATTACATGAGATATGGGCCATGAGAGATTGGACCATAGAAATTAGATATTAGAGACGACAGACGAGACAGCAGCTGGATGCTACAGTAGTCAAAAATAGACATGTCAGCTGTAAAAGAGTACTGCAATCAGCATATTGACTTTATGAGTTTTATTAGTAATGTGAAAAAGTAACGACAAGGATACAAAATTATTTGTGGCATTATTTTGTCAAAAAAAACCTGAACAGTTATTCAATATGTGAAAGGGAACTTGATAAATATGACAGCACACTGCATCAACAGGGAGAAACAACAGTCGTAAGTTGAAACTAACCAGCAGGGACATACAGTATACAGTTCACTGATGTATGAGTTTATTAACCTTAACGCTGTAATGCCATCCAATAGTACAGCTCTGCAATAAAATGTATTCTTTCCTTCTTATGTACTTCCTGTAAAAGTGGGTGGACAAAACATGAGAACCATCTTTCAATATTGCTCTGGATTATATTAGACTGTACAGCTGTACCTAATGAACGGATGAATCATTGTATATATGAGGTCTAAAGAAACTGCTGATTGGCATGCAACCTAATATGACCCACCCTGGTCGCAGTGTTTGTGGTGGTGATTAAGCTTTTTCAAAGTCCTTTATATTCATGTAATTTTGTTTACCTCTCATAAAATGGTTATGATGACTGGTGGATATGAATATAATCGCTTGTGGGTTCCACTGTTGTCATTGATAGATATTGCCAGTAACAACATTGATATTATTAGAATAACAGGAACTGCTCTGCCTTCCTTTTCTGGCAGATCCTCAGTATGTCGGAGAGAGGACAGCTCTGTCATTCAGTCAACACCGGCAAAATTAGAAATTCTTCGTCGCGACCCCACAGTCTCCACAGCTCGCGATCTAACACCTGTTCAGTAATGACGGATACAATGAAGATGAAGGTCACGAAGCAAACCCCAACCTGGTAACACTCTTTGATGTGTGTGTGTGAACCAGTTGGTCATGTGGATGTGTGTGGAGAGTCGTGAATCTAACAGACAGGCTGATGCTGGTCTGTTTTGAATAGCTGTCAGGTGTTAGACATTACAGTCCCGAAGCCCCCCCTCCCATGTTTCACATCTCACATGGTTTATAACGCTTTCTGACACATATTCTGCTCATTCTCCTGAGCTCAGAAGACAAGCCTGTGCCCACTACCCTTCCTTTCTCCTCCAAAGCGAGGCCGTCACGGCTGACACCTGCCCAGGAAGCGCTTAAAACAATTAGAACTCCCTGGAAAGCTCAAAAACGTCGCCTGCCAAGAAGAGAAAAGACATATAAAACACAGTTCCCCTTGTTAGATTAAAAACCCTAAATTAAATCAAGTGTGCCTTCAGTGCGTGCCTGGGAGGGTCCCTAATGGCAGGCTTCTCATTCTTTTATTTTATTAATTCCCTCTCCTTACTCAGCCATCTCCTACTGTAACAGCCTCTCTGACTCATCTGCTGCAGGAGAGGAGGAACGGGAGGAAAAGCACCCAAGAGTGGAGGAGTGGGGGTGGGCACATTGCCCGCCCTAGGCGGAGTGAGTCACGACGCACCGCAGGACCCATTCATCACAGTGTGGCGCTGGCACTGCCTGCACCTTGGCACTGTCCATCACAGCCAACCTGGGCAGCCGTGAAAATTAGGCTGCTTTATCTCTGGGCTCTTGTGTTATTGTTGCTTCTCAGCTCCCCCGCCTGTTGTCCTGTGGTTGGGGATGAAAGGACACGAGCACAAGACCCCGATCAGCTGATTGTTTAATGGATGGACACTGGTACTCGCTGTACACTCTCTGCACCTTGAAAGGATGTATTTTTACACCCCAAATTAGACTTATCAGTCTAAATTTCCTGGGCTACAATAGAAAAGAGCTCACCATCTTCATTACAACTCTGATATTGAAATTTAATTTGATACAAATACTAAATGTATAGGATTGGCAGTTATGGTTCTTATGGACCACAGACCATATTGTGGAAAATACAACAATACAAGATTGTCTTCTAAATAGCTGTGAGCTCTTTGTCCAGAGACTCACTGGTGATAGTTGACCCACTGTGACCAGCTGCATCCCTGTGGCCAATAACAAGAAAGGTCTTTATATGTTGCACGTACTTATGTGTTGCTTATTTTCGACATTTGAAGTAATTTTGTAAAATCGTTCAAAAACAGATAAACAATATAAAGATTCCACCATACAATGATGGTGACCCAGGTGACAAGTATGAATGTGATGTGAACAAATTAAGTACAACTTGCAGTCAGTGTGAACAGCATGGGACTGCAAAATAAGAAACATACAACAGAAAAAAAAAAAATCTTCTGGAAGAAAAGGTGCAATATAAAACGTATTCAAATGCATTTTTTTGGTAAAAATAACAGACTGTATTTCACATTTGGCAGATCAGTGTGTAGTCTATGTCCATAGCTCACTGCTTCTGAATAGCTTCCATTACTTACCCACAGAGGATCCCGCTCGTCTTTAAAGAGGCATGTGAAACAGTTGCAGCTGTTCTAAATCACTTCTCCTAACATCTTAAACCCACTCAGATGCTGAAGAACAGATAGTGTTTAGGGATGAGACACCAAAGAGTTGTTGTATATTTTCTGTGCATCTCAGTATACTGAGGGTTAGTTTGTGTGTGCTACTCATTAGTTATTGAAACCACATCTGTGTTTTCATCTAAACAGTGTTCTTGTAGGGGATTAAGAACAATACTGAGATGGCATTGATGTTTTCCCATGAGGAATGGTTGGAAAATGGGTGTTTTTCCAGTTTTTTTTTTTCTCTCTCCGGAGCTGGACTGTGGGATACTGTGCCGACTGACGAGAAGGTCCACTGAGCAGATGGAAAGCTGGAGCCGTTAAATCCTCAGTTCAAAATTGCAGTCGCTGCCTGGTGGGAATAAAAATGGCAGAAACATGTTGATTTAATCTCAACTTTCTTACCTCTTCACCTGGCGTTGACTGTTTTGTTTATTCAAATCACATGTCGAGCATATGATGTTACATTTACGTATTGGCTTTCTGTTGTCTTTGATCAAGCTGTCATGGTCAATTTTCTCAATTTATATTAGATATGAATAATGCATCACTTCGCAAACATCACTATTTGTTTGAGTCAGCAATGCTAATTCAAACATGATTGGATTTGTTTAAAAATTGATTTACAGTCACTTTTTTTGGTGATTGAAGTGTCGTCATCATATAAAGCCCTGGGATGTTTATTGTTCGCTAGTGTTCTCCATCTTTTTGTTTCATGATTATTTCATGGTCAGCTCAACAATGTGTGGACCATATGCTTCAACCAATCTTCAGTTTTAACACTGAAGTTTTGCACCAATCCACCCATGACACACATCGAGTCTCACATTCCCCTCTGAGCCAAGAAACCCTCGGGCGGTTTCATCTCTCTTCATATAAAACCATGGATGGACATCACACGGCTTTAGGAGCCTCCACGGCACATCACGGCCCTCATAAAGATTTCATTTACAGCTGTTGAATCAACCCTCTGTCTCTCTTGTTTTCTCCATCATTCCTCCTCTCTGCCACTGCCTACACCCTCATTGTAGATGACAGGGCTGCCTACCGAAGGCCACTGTGTTACTCACCACTCTCGGTTTTCGCTCAAGACTGGTTGGACTGTGTCTCTTCAACCCCCCTCTCCCCTTCCTCTGAACCCAACCACCCTGAACACCACATCCTCCCCTTCATCCCCCATCATCTATCTCCTCTATGCTGGTGTCTGGTCCGCCTCCCTCGCTTTAATCTTATAAAAGTGGATTTCTGATATAGAGAGTGAGAGGGCTTTTAAGTGGATGGTATTGAGGTTGGTATAGAGTGTGTATGATGGGTGAGAGCCAGGGGGCAGAGTGATGTGATGGGTAGAGGGCAGGTGGTTCCTGTAATGGCTTCAGCCCTCCACCTCCTATCACCCCTCAACCCTCCCTCCCCATCAGCCACTAATGAGCCTATATAGACACCCAGTAGTGGGTTTATGATGTTGTGGTGAAAATGAGAGCTGGACGCAGAGAGAAGAAGAGAAAGGGAGTGCGGGTCCATCAGAGCGGCGCAGCACAGCCGGTCACTTACTGATATTGATCCGCGTCCCAATCCATCTCAATTTCCCTCATATGTAGTCACATGCAATTATGTTTTTCTCCATCTTCAAAGTAGGGTGTTTCACTGCAACAGTGTGATGAGCTCACATATATGAAGCACACACAGAAAAAACGCACCATGCTCGGGGACTTAAGGCTGAACACAGTGAAGAAGTGAACGCGTTTTTTTGTGCACAATCCACTTTTCTCTGTCCAAATGCCTGAAATCCCTGGGGTGAGTGTGCTACTCTCTTTGTTATAACATCTCCATTTGAGGAGAAGATGAATGCGTTCCCTTCTTCATCCCCCCCCCCCCNNNCCCCCCCCTCCTTCTTTCCCCCACCAGCTGAAAGCTGCTGTCTGGGTGGTAAAACTTGACTGTAGTGATGCACGAACCCAGGAGACTCTGTCAGAAGGCAGGCGTGTACTTTCCGTGTGTTTTTTTTGCGTGTGTGATGAATGGCGTATACATACAGAACAGTAGTCCTTGAGATCCATCCTCTGTTTCTTATTATACTCAAGGATACACAGAGAAGGAGCCTCTCTGTCTTAATGACAGCAGTTATTTCAACAAAGACAAAGCCCCTTGAAAAATAAGATGTCTAAAGATATAAGTGCTCCATACAGACTAACAATCGGCCGCCTGTGAACTCTAATGTGGCTATGGTACTCAGGGAAAAGCTTTTACTTTAAACTTATGAGACTTTTTACTTTCATTGTCATGTATACAGTGTTTTGAATACGTGGCTCAGCCTCTTTCCCATCGCTTGTGTATATTTAATTGATATTCTTCCGTATTTATCCAATGACGACATGTTTATTTGCATTTCAACTATGAAATCACTATGGGTTGTCTTGTTGCTGTTTTTTATCCCCTTTCACCTGATCTGAAAATTTGTCATCTTTCCAAAGAGGCCCTTAATGGAAATAAGTTGAGTTTACAGTGGCTTAACAAAGTACTCAGACTGGTTGTCAGTTCACAATGAAATCTGACTTCAAGGCAGAATGGGAGAAACAACACAAATCCAGATGCCCAAAGCTTGTAGAGATGTATGTAAGAAGACTTTGATTTTGTAAACTGCAGCCAAAGGTTGCCTCTATGTACCTAATAAAGGGTCTGAATACTCTTGTAAATGAGAGATTTCATTTTTTGATTTCTGTCAAATTTATTTTGGCTTTGTTGTTATGGGTTATTGTGTTTCTTATATATCCAAAAAAGTACATTCAGTCAAATTAAATGTATAGACAATAAAGCATGCAAAAAGTGAAGTTACTGTCTTTACATAGCTCAAACTAGCCATTTGTTTTCTTACGGAGAACTTAAAATTAATAAAACTTATATACTTACATCAAGGTAATGACATTAGACTAGTTGGTTCCACTGAATTCCTGTAGGATGTTTTACATTGTAGACAACTGTATTTGCATGTTTGTTCTGGGTGAATGCAATCTGAGAATCTACCTTTTATTATTGTTGAATAAATGTATCCATCCAAACCATTTCACACATTCAGTACAGGAATGAGTTTCTGTATCTAATTTGAATCCTAAATGCTTTAGGAAATGTAGCTTCATAATTCATAACATTATAATTCAAAAATACAAATGAGCCCATTCTCAATAATGACATTACTGTGTTGGGAAGAGACTGAAGATATAACTTCAACAATATTTCACAGTTTAACTTCATCAATTTTGCATTAGGATGGTGGATATCCTGAGTAGGATTTGAAACTTTATTCTTCTCTGTAAAAAAAGATTTTTATAGCATTTTAAGACTGAAAAACGTGTTGGAGTGTTTTTGTACTTCAGTTCAAGAAAGCCTGTGGGATGAATAATCCATCATTCATCTTGATCATCTGGGACTAATATATGTGACACAGTTTAGAGGACCTTAGTTACTATGATCCCTGTGAAAAGCTGACCTCTACCATGTGACAGTCTGTAAAAGTTCAGTCAAGTGCTGTAAAGTGTGTTTTCAGAAAGAGTTGGCTGATAGAGTGGTGTTCTCAGGTAAGTTTCCATAGTGACTGCAGGTCGAGGTCGTCTCTTAACTGGGAGTTACGAGACAGGAGATGGTGGTCAAGGAGCAGCATGAAGGTGTTAATGGACTGAACATGCACATGGAACCGTCCCAAGAACTTAAAATAAAACTGTCAAAAAGTCTAGTGAGAAAACCAGACGAGTCAAGACGGCCTTTATGCAGAACATAACACCTGTTCAGATCATATTCAGATGCATGTTTCTAATGTTGGAACAAAAATATCAAATCATAGCCAGTGAAAAAACATCTGTAAAGTGTAAAGGTGGCCTAATGGTTACAGAAACCAACCTTCAGCGGAATGAACAAGGTGCAAATCTCATCAGCAAGCATCGACCCATGATGATGACTGAATCTCAACTAGTACTACTACTACTCATTTTTGAGACAGTGAGCTGTAGTCCTGTGACTTTAATACAAGTCCATCAAAACCAAAGATGCCCTGTGTGGTTTTTTCTTGTATATGAATAACATATATATGAATACGTATGTATATAAACAACGTGTAACCTGTAACCTGGTAAATAAGGTTGAATCTTCATTTGTCCGTTTGAAAATGATAAATTTCATACTGCTTCTGCCTCAAAACACCGTTCAAAAATTAAAATGTGTGTACCACTATCCCTGGTGGTCAAACATGTGCTTGCATGTAATGGTTCACCTTAACTGTGTGGAATTAGACTTCTTATTGCTTTGGGCTCATTGTGTGTTGGTGCATTTCTATAATGTATTAGCCCATATTTATTGAAGAGGTTTTACTCTAAATCATCCACTTAAGAGCCTGTAATTAAATTTTTATGTCACATGGATGAAGGCATACTTTACTTCCCCCCTCCACCAGCTCCAGTGGGCGTAGAGGACACCAGAAAAACTCCTTTTACTATCTCCTCATCAACGTTTATGGATGACCCAAACTAATCTCTAAGTGAATCTAAAGTCAACACTGACGTATCCATCCATTAAACAAAATTGACTGAACCTCACCCAGCTCCATGGCTGCCGTTCTGCAGCCCCTGACCTTTGACCTCCCTGTGAAGTGAGCAAGAGAAGAGGGAATCTCCTTACAGCAATCAATAACGTCCCCATTAATCCCAGAAAATATTATTTCATGCATGTCAACTAATGTCACAGAGACGCCCAGAAGGGATGCTCAAAAATATGGACATGGGAATTTTGACTGAACCCAAGGTAATTTTCTGGGAAATGTGGGTTTGTAATTCTTGGCTCTATTGTTTAATTAAGCAGCGTTTAGGTAAAAAAAAAAACCTCGAAAAATATTCCACAAGTCAACAAAGTGAATCTCTAGTTTATAGTCAGTGGGGCTTTTCCAGGCTGTAAATCATGACAGTGTTGAGCTCTGGGAGAGATTTGTCCACATTTACAAACATTGATTAAATTGTCCCAGGCCAGTTGTGTTTCTTTCAACTTTGTTCTATTCCCATTTAACAGAGATGAGACAACTGCGATGGACTCAGAATACTAATGAAGAACAGCAACAACAGTGTAGCATATGTGTGTTCATTTGTCTCTCATTGTATGTGTGTGCACGCAAATGAGACTGTTATGAAATTTGCTTTGTCAATGCTACCTCTGTCCAAATTCCATAAACATTCATGCTTTGCAACGGGATACCCACAGCGTCGATGAAATAAACATCCTACACGCTAACCATCACCTCTGGTTTCAACAACAAACACGCACGCAAAGATGTTTGACAGTGTTGATGTGACGCTTCACCGACAGCAACACAAGTGAACTCCAGTTCAAGTAGTTCATCGATGGTTCGCTCTCACAGATGTCATGAAAGTGAAGTATCTTCAACAACAACACGCTGGCGTACAGTAAAATCATTGACTCACACATGTACAGTTCATAGACAACCTTTCTTTACAGTCAGCTAGAGAGAAGAGGGAGATGTCATTCTGGATGGTGTCCATGTGTAGAGCCTGCCTCTCCCACTTCTGTCATTAAACTCCCGGCCTGTGGGAAGGACAGTTTACTGGGCTCTGCTGAGTGTGCTGACCCCGAGATGAAGCCGTCAAGATCGCCTCTCTCAGATCACTGCTAACAGCTTACCGCCATAATTCACAAACAGCCAGACGCACCAGAAGTCACAACGAACTTATTTATTGCTCATATTCTGCTATTAAATGAGAATCTCTCAGGTGTTACGCTATGCGCCTGTGCCAGTGATGACATTTTTATTTCATGTTGGCAGCCCGCTCACTCACCCGACTCATGAACTTTGTTTTCCATCCCAGTGTCAGTTTTTGCTGTGGGATTGAAGGAACTGCCTGAGAACCATCGGCATTTAGAGCTCTATGAAGCTATTTCAATCAGAGACACTTGACCATTTACAGCAAATGGTCCTTGTCGCAAACAGTGGTGTGTGCAATCAGTAAGATTAGCAGTGTAGGTGGGTGCATGAGTGGAGAAGTGTGTGGGTGCAATGTTGTATGGTGCAGCAACACAAGCCAAACATCAACCGAAAGCCAAATGGGTGTCTCAGGGAGGAGAGCACCAAGCAACTGAGCTCCAAGAGGGTTTTTGAAGGAGCACTGGCACACAGGGCCCAGGTGTTGCCAGTGTTGCTGATGACCTCCTGCCACGCCCACCTCCAGTACCTGAATAGAAACCACACAAACCAAGTAATGACACCTACACACTGCACAACTTTCAAAGTTGTCAGATTGCTGTACTGATCACATTTCACGAGTGTCTGTCTTATAATGGGAGTATCTTGAAGGTGTTGTGGTTTGCACATTACATGAGTGATTGGCAACAGGGGGTCACACATTACAAGACCTTTCACTAGGAGGAATTCCCGACAAGCCTGTCTGGTCTCCAAACTACATCATAGTCAACAAAATACACGCGAGAAGTGATACGGGAAAAGGTGCAAGACCACACACGAGACAGGAATTCTTTCCCCCAAAAATGGATGTCCGCAAGAAACTAGTGATCCAAGTTGTTTGTGCATTGATTTACAGCTAAAAACCAAGGCACAAAAAGAAAAGAATATGATGATGTTCTGTTGCAGGTGTTACCACTCCTCCCTCTGATTTCCCTCGCTCTGTATCTTGCGCTCTCATTGGCTTCAGGTCGTCGCTTCTGTCATTGTCGGTCAAAACTAATTTCACACTACAGGATTTGGACTCAGACAGGTCCAGATATTTAACCTGCTAGATATCTCTCGGGCGTCTGTGACACATCAGCGCATCTCTCAGATCGCGTCTTTGACAATTCACACATAATGATTGTCGCTCATGGGAGGGAGCACCAATTTGCCTATGACCCCCCCCAGAAAAAATCCATACGTGTACACGCCAAACCAAAAGTCTGGCACAAACTGGAGTAGAGTAATAGTGAGAAGTGTCAGATTATAATTGTCGCACTAGCTAAGCAGCCGACGAATGAGCCTCTGATGGTGAAGCATGAACAAAGCAGTTGATGATCAGCTAATGTAAGTACAACTTCAGAAATCTGCCTGAACTAATAAAGATTCTACATTTTTTAAGCGCATGAAAGATTTTCCTGTTCTGCCAACCCCACTGAGAATCAACTCTGCAGCTTGATGTATAGGCTACTCCTCTTATTAAACTGCTAACTGCCAGCACAGAATGGTAAAGAGCTGATGTAAATAGGGGACTAGTAAAGAACATCTGGCAAGCAAACAGACCCAGATGTTTTCCTCAAGAGAAACCAAACCAGATAAAATGCCAAGGCCATTTGCATTTGAGAATAGTAGTAAGACTGGGGACTCTGTTGGCCTGAAAGTTGACATTGGCAGTTCATTCTTGGAAACAGCATTTGCAAAACAAACTCAGGAATTGACAAAACATTACAATCTCAAAGTCCCCCTCAAGTGGATGAACTGTCAAGCACAACTTTCAAGCCAACATAGATAGTAGTTATGATAAATAGTACTCCCAAAAAGTAGGGCTTGAGTTGAGATTGTTTTGTAAACTTCTGTTTCCAGGTTCAAGAAAGAACTGTCAAGCTCAAGTCTGCTAGCATGTTTAGTCATAAGAACGTCAATTTTAATGTCAGTTTTAATATTTTTAATTCTGAATGTGTCCTGTTTCAATACTTCTTTCGATTCTTTTCTGAATCTTTCATTTGTGTGCCCTCCTATGAAGAATCTGATTTTGAATTAAATAAAATGTATTATCAATAGCAGCATTTGTATCTTACAAGTAATCCTTTGTGGAGATTTGTACAGATGAGAGGCTCCAGTGGATCAGTGTGGCTGTTTTCAGGCTGGCAGGGGATGAGTCAGATAGCAGGTCTGGTCGAGGAACCATTCAGCAGGCTTTAGGAGGTGGGCGGGGGCCTGTCCCATGCCTATCAGACACACCGGCTGTATAATCCACACTGACAGCCTGAGGTCCAGTCTAAAAGGATTTTCTCACTCAGCCAGCAGACAGGTGAGGTTTGATGGCTTCTGGGTCCCAGGAAACACTGTTATAACCCACTGAGAGAGCGGTAATGCAGCCCAGTGAACATTAACTCTGCAGGTGCCTGGAGCTGGACTTTGTGTCCCAAAGCAATGCAGTGAACCTTGAATTTTTGACTGATATCCTGTTGTACAGCTAGAGAGATAAGTACAGTGTTTAAGCCATACAACATGTGTTCAGCCTCATATCACTTGTAATTGATTTGCGATGGCTATGTGAGCTAAAAATACAGGAAAAGGGCCTGCAAGGTTATTGACAGTGAAGAATGACTTCTCCTACACACACCATATGGTCGGTGAAGCCGTGCGGCAATATTACATGTAAAACTAATTTAGTCCATTTCTATTAAGTCCTCATGTCAGGGATGCTGTATTTCTAGATTTGTTATGAATTGTCTATATCAGCTCACTCGTGTCCTCTAAGTGGTTCCTTATTAAACGGGAATTTTCTTGTTCTGGCTCACTGGGGAGGGAATTGATGCTGTGAAAACACACTCGCCACAACTGGTTCTTCTGACATGAGTGAAACTGGAGGAAACCAGACAAGGCTAATGGTGATGTTGCATTCCTCGTTTGATAATATCTGCATGCATGGTTAACCCTCGTCACTCAGAGGGCTTCTGGGTGTGTTTGACAAGATGGCTGCCTCTCTAATTTGATGTGTTACTTTGGTGACTTCTTCCACTTTGTGTTTGACTCCAAACACACACACACACACACACACACACACAACCCCCATTATTTCACACTCGTTCACATGCTTGAGATGCAAATACTGTTGCCTTAAAACAGCATTTCAGCTCTAAGGGCTGTGTGTAGTTTCCTCAAGAGGCAGCAATACAGTACCTCAAAGCAGCATGTGTGTATATGTGCCTTCTGTTAACTGAGAGCTAATGTTTGTAGGTATGATGTCTTAGATCTCTTTCCTCGGGGTTAGATGTCCCATCTAATCGTCTCTTCCGCTCATCATTTTTTCATCATCATTTTTCTTGTGTATATTAATAGCCGTCATGGGAATAATACCAGTGATTGGTTTATTTTAAAGTTTGTCTTACCGTATACGTCTCCAGGCTATGCCATGATTACAAACGAGTCCCAGTAACACTGACATATGGGAAGCATCAGCCCTCTCCAACTTGTCACTTCCTTCCTCTTTATTTTCTCTGCCATGATGGAGAACCGATGGCTATGTCCGTTCTTCAATGCCCTTGCCCATTAGAAAGGTCACCTCAGGTCATTAAGGGGGTTGCCTGTGGACCAGAGGTAGACTTTGGACCGATGGAAAGCCAACAGGATATGGATTGCAAATGTGGATGGGAGCTCTACCTGTATTTGAGCTTTATAAGGAAGGAAAGGCTCAGTGGTAATGGCTTGTTTACACTGTTTGGAAAGCGCTGATCTTTTGATTCATGTAATTGGCCCCCGACTCAATCAATCAAGGTATCAATCAGGGGTCTGTGGTTTAAGTAAACATATTAATCGTTTTAGATTTCTGCTCTCCTGATGGCGCCCCAAGGAAAAGGTCAACAGCAACTTTGAGCGAGAAGATTGTGAAGAATCCCAACTGAAGTCAGAGTTTCTGTCATAAGCAAACACACTAATTAGTTGAATAAGCAGTACGACCATCATTATAGGCAACTGTTCCGTTGCGATGCACAGAATTTAAAAGCTGCTTGGTCCCATCAAGGCAGGAAACGACAGGTTATAAAGGCAATGGCTCCTGGAAGACTCTTAGTAGAGGTATTTGTTTCAATCAGCTAGAGGACCATTTACCCTGGTTCTCCATGTGTGGTTTTCAGTTTTTGTTGCAGAGACTTATTGTCTCTCTGCTCTGTGGTTGGTGAATGTAGTCTGTATCTTGCTAATAAAGTTCGAGAGGCAAAAAGATGAATCATCTTTTTTTTGTCATCCTTTTTCCAACAGTTTGTCTAACATGCTTGGCATGATTCATTGCATCATACCTCTGACGGCACTGAATAAAAAGAGTTGTCTTCCCCTCTATTTTGGATGGGATGAGGTCACACCTTGTAGCTTCACCTTATATAAGTATTCATGTCTGAGTCATAGCGATATCATTTTTTAAATGAATTTAAAACAAGATGGCGCCGCTCCAGTCGTTTTCTTGAGCTTTTATTCCGCAAAACAACTATTTTTTTATTACTCTTTTCAACTCTACTTCATTTTCCTCACACCACCATAAATAAATGACTCTTCTCACCTACCTCTTCTCTACGTGTTATACATGTTCTATACATTGCACTAAAAAAATACTGAACTGTTCCATTTGTGTTTTCTTTCTCACCATATCACTACCTTTGCACTACACTCTTTCCCACTACCACCTTAACTCTTTGTACATACAGTTATGTATGTTTATACATAACTGTATGTTTTCCTTTGTAAATATAGTTTCTTTCTTTCTTCTTTCAGTGTTATTGAAGTGTGTTTTCTTAGTCTACCTTGTTCTATTCTAATTCAATATCTTGCTCCTATATATACATTTTCTGTGTGTGTAGCATGGATGGAGCTACAAACTGCATTTCATTGTGCAATCCAGATTTCTCTACAGTACATAGTGTTGTGATGTTAGCAATCTCCTTTTCAATGTCCTTTGTAACTATTAAGCTATCTTAACTCTAGATTACATAACAGGCCTCTGCCTCTACCTTGACCTGTGAGTATATTTATATTCAATGTACAGTTAATTATATTTTAATATCCAAGGATAATCCTGCGCCTTACAGTACAGCATATGACATTATCTGCAGATTTGCACTGCCATGTACAGTATATTACTGGGCACTATCATTGTACAATGTAGGCCATATTCAGCACATATTACAGTTGAAGATTATGGTTTAGGCTCTATTGTGGATTGTATTCCACATGTTAGTTTATATTATTCACTCATCCTTCCATCCATTTATCTGAAAACCTTCAGCATAATTTCCTCACCCTCTCCATGTTGTGCTGATTGTATTACTGTGTATTATTGTTTTTTGGTAATAATTGTATTTGTGTTAACTTATTCGGGGGCAAAAATAAAAAAAAATTCGTTCTTGTCAGTGACTTTTACAAACAGTGCAAAACACTACATGACAGTAAACAGAGTTTATTTACACATTTATTTCTAAAGTGCCTTTGTTCTGTATGTGAGGACCACAGTTTCTTGGCTTCTACACCCCCTAAAAGTCACTTTGTCTCCACCCACTGAGGTTCAACTCAGCCAATAAGATGATTTCTTTCTCCAGAGCGGCTCTGCCACCCAAACAATGTTTGTACAACTGAAATTGCAATCTGCCTCTCTCACTCTCACTCACTGTCACTAATGTTGGTACTGCTGCTGCTTTTTTTTTCTGAATTCTTTAAATGTGTGGCAGCTGAGAGTTTGGGCAGCAGCCGCCCTGGTGGTCTTTCACTCCTCTAATTGCAACCCCCCTCCCCTCCTCCCACTACCCTTTTCCAGCCGTCTCTGCTGCACCATTCCTCCCATCATCAGTGGATTTACAGCCCAATCACTGTTGCCATGGAATGCAACATCTCGTGGAACAATAAAACAAGTAGTTTTCATAATGGAGGCACAAGCGGTCTGACCTTACAAGCAGAGTCGAGTGTTGAACGTCAGCGGGCTGTCAGCTCAGCTCGGTGTGGTCAGTAAAACTGCAGATCTTTATAAGGATTTGTCTCTGTAGTGTTACACTTATCCCTGCTCCAATGGGGTTGAAAGGACACCTTATAAAGTCAGGCTGAAGATTAAGTAACTCTTGCCTTCATTACAGTGCAGAGACAGGCCATTCCAGTCATTAGACAGAGCCCTGCACTACTGTAACCGCACCGAGGCTGGCTCAGCTCACACACACCTCCTAATGGCTTTCCTAGAGCGGCCCCTGGCTGGCCCGGTCTCTTGTAATAAGAGGTTTGGATTTTTAAAATGAAACAGACATGCCATACCTCCAGCTGGGCACGGTGTTGTACAGTACAGCAGAGCGAAACCAGGGGTCCACGTTAGATTTAGTGAGCATATAATGGAGTACAGTAAGGCTGAAGGTACTGCAGGGGAGTAGTGGGAGACACAGCTCATGAGAACATAACCTTGGTGTCCATCCAGCCATCCACTCCAGTGCTTTCACCCCCACACGCATGTACTTCACTCCCCTCTTATCAGCTTCCCGTGTCCCAAGTGTGGTCGTCTTCGTGCTCTGTTGCAGGGTTAAGAGTTCGATCCTTTTTTTACCAGAGAGGTGGTGAGGTGGACAGCAGGCCTGTGCCACGGAGAGAGATTAAACACTGTCATCACCCTCTCCTCCCCCAGAGCTCAACACTCTCCATCACACCGACAGCAGGTCCCAGTGTTCCTAAACCAAAGCCAAACACATGCCAGACTGCAGAGAGACAGACAGGTAACTCCTCTCTGAGACGCAGCACATGTTGTCCTGTTCCCAACCTCAATGTACAGCTCGACCGCCTGCATTCCCAGTCTATACAGGATATGGTAATATTCGACTCAACTTTATTGGACTCTTTACTATGTCCATGCATGGAAAGCATTGACCTCTCATCAAACTACCTCATGAATTAAAGTGTTCCCCTCTAGATCACAAGCAGACTTAAAGGCCTTACCAGTCCTTGAAAATGGAATTTCTTATTAAAATCATTTATATAAAGAGGCTAAATCAAAATGTATTGAACCAATCATACCATACCACAATAATGGCCTTGGGTCTTTTCTTTTCATGTGACCCGTTAGGTGCGAATATTTGA
Source organism: Oplegnathus fasciatus (assembly GCA_003416845.1). Lineage (NCBI taxonomy): Eukaryota > Metazoa > Chordata > Actinopteri > Centrarchiformes > Oplegnathidae > Oplegnathus > Oplegnathus fasciatus. The sequence goes on from NTHP01000020.1 coordinate 580,456, forward strand.
AGCCTGTCCTGAAACCCGAGGAAATAAACGGCCATATTGTTCACATCTTTAGTGCTTCACACCTTTTGTCTCATGTCAGTGATTGTTTCTGCAACACATTTCCAGACCACAGTGGTATTAGCGTACAATAATTGCATGGTGGTGGCATGACACTGACATTTTCCATGTGTGCATCATATTGCCTTTAAATTCAAAGAGATTTATAGGTATCAAAGGAGCTATATAGAAAACGGCTTTCATTCATTTAAATTCACATGAAATCAAAAGGACCTCAAATGCTTAAATTCTTCCTGTAAATTCTAAAGTTACAGTAAAAATTGAAGGATTTAATACTCTTCTTTACTTCTTTAAAACACACACNNCACACACACACACACACACACAGGCTGGTGGCAGTAGCAGGAAGGTGGTCATGATTCTTGGTGCCCACAGCTGGAGATCACCCACATAAATTCCAGGAGGATTATTTTAGCTAAAAGCAGGGTATTTTGGGGTGGAGGGGCAGGGCAATATTCTGTCTGGGACTCAGAATCCTAAGCTACCACCACTGGCTGGTGGTCCATTTGAAATCATAAAATAAAATGTCTGACAGCTGTCTGAAATCTCAGCCCCTTTCTTCCTTAATTTCAGGTCCTCACATTTTGTCCACACTGTTTGGATTTTATCCCGGGCTCTAATTTTCCCACACTAAATCCAGAAAATATTCACGATCAAAAGGGTTAACACTGGCTGAGTAATAAGACACTGGAGTCAAGTCAAAACAAAGAGACCGAAACTGGATTGATGCTTGTGTCATAACTTCAAATCTCAGGAGGGTGAAGTATAGTTTAGTTTGGATGTAGATTCGGCATTGTGATGAGTGCATCATGTTCGATTGGGATTTGAGCCATTGTGTCAATAAGTTCAGTATTTTGGTTCAGAGAGTGAAGTAATAGAAAAAAGGAAAAAGAGAAAAAAACAACGTGGGAACGAATAGAGAGGAAAATAAAAACCAGGACTGCTCATTCACATCCAAAGCTTTTACCCCACTGTTTAAATGTCACAGTCTGATGTCTTCAAAAAACATCCACCCACTGCCTGAGTAAATGCAATATTAGCTGTAGCCAAGCGTAAATGAAAAGGCATTTTAATGAATATCAAAAGAAACACCTTGGATGATTATTGTTTAAAACCAGAAAATATTCCACTGTGGGGCAAGGCAACGACTCCATCCTGTGCAACTGTTTTTAATGGAAGTAAAGCCCCACAGAATTTATTCCTCAGCCCCCTCAAATCTGAGTCCTAAGACCAGCGAGCGTCTTGTAACACCATTTTAACACCGTTCAGGGTCAGGAGAAAATCAGATTGAGAGAGGAAGGGTCTCCTCTGGGGGGGTGAAGGTGTGAATCTGACACAAAGCAGGTTTAGGAAGCAGTGTTCCCTTTAGTTAGTGAAGCAGAAATTATAATGGTTGAAGTAGTGGATTGACATGACATCCAACTTTTATGTGGGAGAGTGGAGTTTATGTCTCATCATGTCACTAACAGTTAATACCAGTTTCTTTTTAAAGTATAGCCATGATTTTTTTTCCTACCTTTTTTTCCCCTAAGAGTTGCAATGCACAGATATTGTAGAAAGAAATAATTTAAAAAATGTTGCCATTGGATGCTAAATGCCACTGAACATAATTTGCAGTTTTGCAGGGTTATCCAATATTTTCTGATAGGGTGGCATTCCGTCCAGAAATTTATGATTTTGCAATTGCAAATATTAATGTTAAATCCCACCATCTTGCGTGTTCTTTTTAAACCCCACAATTTTTAGGCAAAAAGAAAAGTCACATACATTTATCAACATAATGAAAAACAGCGTTGCTTCTGGCAAGTCGAAGAAAATATTGAATGCATCAGTAAAATGTAAAAATATAAAATGTAATTGACTACATATTTAATTTGTTTTCCTGCAATATCCACTTTTGCAAAACAATATTTTCTTGTAGCAACTAAAGCTTTATTAAACTTTTATATGGTTATGTTTAGGCACTCACAGTCGTAAGGTTAGGGAACAATCGTGGTCGTGTGTGTACAGTGACCTAAAGCACAAGACAGGATGTGTTCAGTTTTTTAATATTTAACCGGAATCAGGATCTTTCCCTAATGTTAACCAGATCCTTTTGTTGCCTAAACCTAACCACACACAGAACTCAGGATGTGATCCCCCGGTCTCCAGTGCCAAATTCCTGAGCTTTAGACACCCACTTTCCATCCTGACCACCTCCTTCCAACTTGTGTGCGATACAACGACGTAGCACTTCCTTCGCTGGAAAAAACATAATCCAGGCAGCAATAACATTTCAGTTCAAAAACATAATTGGCAAAGCAAAATAACCAGTACATAAATGCATCTGCATAAAAATATTCGCTCTTAGAAGCACTTTCATTATCCAAAGTCAAGGCTGTAGACTCCACTAACAAAGATGCTGCAAATTCAAGCACCCAAAAACACTGCAAGATCCGGTCAGTTTAAGTAAAGTGACTGAATTTGTTTTGTTAAAAGACTGTTTGTGCATTTACTTTGTGAGTTGTTCAGACCTGTTACAAGGCCCGAGATAACTCCTATTGACCTCTGTTTCTTCCTCTCTGACTGCTGGTCTGCTGCAGCGGAACTGTAACTGATCCTGTTTGGACGATATTGACCCTCTGTTGGGCCAGCGCTCTCCTCCTTCTCCTAACTGCTGGGAGCACTGCTCCTATTGATCTCATTCTTTAAGTGTTACCATAAATTCCCTCCCCATTAGTTTAAACTGGACAGCGTTTGGTCCACCCCATGATTCATCCGGACAGTCCTCCACAGAGAGAGAAGAGTCCTCTCTCCTTTCTGTGCCATCTTCTCCAGACTGCTGTTCAACCCTCCTGCACTGCCTTCCCTCTTATATCCCTCTTATATTACCTCTCCATCAGCCACTCTCTTTTTCCACCCTTTCACTCACTCTCTCTTCTGTTTAAGTGTTGTGCTTCCTGGATTCCTGCAGTACAAAGTGCTTCCACGGGAGAGATTGAATTCAACCCTAATTTGGTTTTGATCCTTTTTATCTGCGTCATTTGCTTGTTGGAAGTGTGGCCACTGTCTTCATTGTTGATATCTGAAATGTACTCGCTGTACTTTTCTAAAAATCTGTATAGTTCTTAAAGGTGAATAGTCCGTTTACAGCAAACAAGCCCTGACATAAAACCTCTCCATGAAACTAAAGTACTCTTCCTGAACGGACTGTTTAATGGACTACAGATGAGTTTCAACAGCACACACAAGAGCTGGGTGACACTGCATTTGCAAATACATTTTGCGGTTTGTGTGAGCTCGCTTGGGTGCCAGATATGTCTGGAGGTTGCCAAGTAGAACAAAAAAGTCAATTTTTATTTTCTGTTATTGTCAACTTACCGTGTGTTATCTAGTGTTCCTTCAGAAAAGTCTTAAACAAAATGGTTAAACAAATGCACAATACAAAAAAAAATGTTTTAAATGAGCATTTGACCCACACGGAGCAGTAGACAGCGACCAAACACAGCTATGCCAGTGCTGTCAGATACGGTCTCTCGCTCCTATCACATATCTCATGATTACCCTCTCCTCCATCAGTCCTACAGCTTCTCAAGTGTCATGTGATCACAGGGCCCTGGGTTCAATTCCCCAGGTGAGTGTTGTTGAAAATCTCCTTGAATCATTTCGCTAAAGCATTCGGAGCTCTGAAGTGTGAAACGCCGGGCGCACAAATCATTTCTGGGTGAAGCCATATGTGAGGCTTTAAATGTAAAGACGGCAATAATAATGTTGGTCTGGAGCCAGCGTCGGCAACAGAGTTAGATGGATGTCTGCATTATGCACCTGAGTGAGAGTTCCAGTAAGCAGATGAAAATGCCGCATTATTTTCAACAGGGATTTCAGTGCAGCTCATGAACCCTCGGGAGAACAATTCTCAGGGTCTGTTGTAGGGAAGAAAGTTGAATTTTATGCTGCATTAATGCTCCTGAATCATAAATCTTGCCCTATTTTTAGGGGCTGTGTACAGCTCTCAGTGTGAGTCAATGCATCTTCCTGTATGTGTGTTTGTTTGCACATATACATACATACATACATACATACATACATACATGTGTGACCCGGCAGGAAGAGCTAAATTGGCTTCAAGAGATCAAAGCGGTAATTTGATCAGTCTTTCAAACACACAGCAATTTGTGCAGGAAGTTTTGATTAAAAAGCCTGTGCATCAGTGTAAGGAGCCTCACCCACCTCCATGGCAGCCAGTTAGCTGATTAATACCCCAGAGGATCCAGTAACCAACAGCCTGCCCATTACTACTGCTGCACTGCTGTCTGAGAGGGTGAGGAAGGAGGGGTCAGAAAGGAAAGAGGGGCGGATAGAGACCTGAACCTGTGTGCTACCATAAATCACCTCCATCCAGCATACACACAAACACTGTAATGCTTTTATTTGTGTTCATATAAACAGCCACTTCAACATAAACCATAACTACCGCAAAACACTTCTGGACAGTGTTTTGTTATGTTTACAGTTCCAAGAACACAAATAGCAGCACCTCCTCCAAATGTCAGTAACTGCAGAAACAGATCAGAGCAGCACCTTAACAGAACTCTTTTAATGGCGCTCCACTCGTCTGTAAATCTCTCGCCACCAGTTTAAGACGTTTAAGACAAAGACAAATATAAACACATGCAGTCGGCGTATATATTTGCACCTCAGATGGAACAGCTGACGTTGGGTGTGCAGACTCTAGATTACATAAAATGACAGTTACACGTTTTTTTGTAATCATTTATTCCTACAGTGTAAATACTGTATGGTCAAGGTTGGGCAACAAAGACACTAAAGATTTGGTGTAGGATATAGAGTTAATCTTATCAAAGCGAACTTTAATTATACCACTTTACAGACTTTACAGATGTGGAAAAGTGAAAGTGGAAAAGAAGGAACTCCAAGAGACAGACAGGATAATAAACAAAACACAATGAGACAAAGTTTACAAAACATACAACTGATCGTACTTCGATTAAGAAACAGCCAATGAAGACATGTTTTAAGATGCCTTTTAAACTAAGATCGTCATAATGGAAACTTCTATCTACTCCACAGATGCCTTTGTTGGAGCTTTATCTGCAGATATTGTTTATTACAGCTGTTTTGTGTGTGTTGATTTGTTGATTTAGTTTGTGATCAGTTTACTGCTAACCAAGCTCGTCATCGCTGTCTGAGGCTAATGTGTTGCTAATAAAACAATGTAACTGTTGACTTACTGGTGGGCTAACTGTTATGTATTGTTTTCTCTTTACTTTTACTCTTATGGACTCTGTGTACATGTATGTTTACTAGATTAATTACATTGTTGTACTTCCTATCACTTAATGTTGATCTTTCACTGGTGATTCTTTGTTTCTTCCTTGCATGAGGGACAGTAATCTGTCAAGTTTCCATTCAAATGTAATGCAAAGTTTAACTGAATTTCCAGACAACCTGCAATAAAAATGCTAATTAATGTGCATTTCCATCACTGCCATTATGCAAATATAAAGCACATTGCGATAAATAGATGGTGATGCTAATTCTCAAATCTCCATCCAGTTAAACCTCAAACAAAGCATGTGGAAAACGTAATGGAAAGATCTCATTTGTGTACACGAAACAGATCTCATGTCTGTTTCGTGTATTAATTTGAGGAATGTTACAGTCTCCTCATCGGTCCACACATATCTGCTGTTTTCATCTGCTGCCTTTTTTCATCTCTTCATTGGAGCCTGATGGACAAATAACACTTCCTGCATGTCTTGATTTATGTGTTTTCATTGCATTTTGTTTTTATCAATATACCAACTTTTCCATTACATTTTTTAAGCACAAACTGCAAATGTTCATAAAAAATAGGTTGATGGAAACACACTTATTAGTCAATACTGTTAATTCAGATTCCTTGTTTCTGTACAACACCTTCAGTTAAACTTTCATGGTATCTCATCATTTTCTGATTTTGTTATCACTATCATTAAATTCTGTTGTTCAATACCGTTTTCACAGTTGCTTCCAGTTAAGATTTCAGAGGCTGACTCTTTGTCTTCGATCTTTAGTGGACACAGATCCTGTCCTGCAGAATCATCCAGTTCTTGAGGAACTGATTCATCCATGATAGAAGTTTCTGTTATGGATGACTCACTTCCTCAAGACTAAACAAAACTACAGCCCACCTTCAAATAAAACAACGTTCTACTATTCGTTTCTAACTTCAACAATAACAACATCTGGACAATTGGCTGCTAGATAACACATTTATTTTTGCTATTTTAACATGAGGGGTGTAACACAGGAATGCTTGAATTTTCACAGACTGGAACATGCTGAATGACCTTACGCGCTTAATACCCCAAACAGCCACTCGCCCAGTGCTGCTGTGCTACATATCCACCTCATTAGGTCCATTAATCTGGTCTTGTGCATCTGCTGCTGCTCATATGGACCTTTTTCATTATCTGGCTGATTTACTGCTCAGAATCACCGTGTTCTTGAGCTACTTGAATATCCTCCGAGGTCGAGGAAGGAGTTTGATTTCTGATTCACAGCGTTGCTCCGTCCTGTGTGTGAGGGCTTGACATCTACAGTACAGTGTATAATGAGACATCAGTCTAACTCATTCCGCACAGATTGGAGGTCACCAGCTCGCTGTGATGTGATCCAGGAATTAAATGTCAATGAGTATTTAATCTATCGGATTCTGCTCTGAGGTGTTGCTGGATAAGGTCGCACGGAGTATAATGAAGTGTTGTTATGCTCCATGTAATGTGTTTTTAGTGGGCTGTTCTTGCGCAGGCAACTTGGCAGTGATGTTAAAACTAAATTTATTATTCAACATGCTGTGGAAAAATGATTTTTACCTTTATTAAGAGCTTGTGCAATAACGTATTTGAAGTAATTTGTTAGCTGCCGTTCTTGGCAGCATGCAAAAGGTTGAGATATAATCACTTCACTTTGTCCATCAGCCAGACTAAACACTCCACTATTTTTTATGAGGTTAATCAAGAAAATGTGGTATGGGGACACTCTAATCCACCACAATATCTTTGTCAAATAAATACTTTATATTGATGAGATATCATATCTAAGTGGGGGGTTTTTATAGGAGCTTATACACTTCAACTAGACATCTTTAACCTGAATCTTTAATTTGTAGGCTTTGTTTTAAAGAGAAAAGTGAGGCTGGTGGTCCATTTGAAAATCGTAAAAGAAACGCCTGACAGCTGCCTCTATTCTCTGCACGCGCACACACACACACTCGCTCAGAGAGTCCACTCGCTGACCCCGTTCACCAACATCTCCATTAACCAGAGCACAGTGTGATTTCATTACATCGGGCTTAATTGTGTTCGCTGCATCTCGGCGTGCTCTGGTAGAAACAGTGGCGTGAGGGCGGCTGGAGGAAACAGAAGATGGGAATGGCAGCAGGGACGCGGGGCAGAGGGGATGTCAAAGCTTTTATTCACTGGCTTTTAAAAAGCTCTCTATTCCACACCACTGCATTTCCCCCTCCACAGGGCTGAGAGCATGTCTACACTGAGAAAATAACCTCCAGCCTCCACGCCGCCTCGCAAACAAACCACACCGACATCATGCGCACTGGTCTCTGCACTACAGGCCCAATGAGGTACAGTGTATTTTCCAATTTGGTGAGGCAGGAGAGCGAGGTGATGGTTGTGGATGTTTATCAACTCATACTGGTATGTGCTTTTTATTCTGGTGAAGTGAAATAAAAGACAACAATGCTCTAAAAAATGGGTGAAAGCAGGAATAGAGGGAAATGGGCTGAGAAAGAGCAGGGATTGAAAATGAGGATAAAAGAGGAGCATAGGTTCTCCAAACTTATTCACATAACTATCTATAAAAAGCTTGATTATGTTCTTTTTTTCTCTTGACAGCTGGTTCCTATTTACAACTATTGTGTAATCAATTTGGACAGCTGCAAAATGAGAGCAGTGGGAGCAGGACCTGGTAGAGACCTCACAGTTTGGTATAAGAGGGACTGGCCCCATCGGGAATAAAAGTCGAGGTAATTCTGGGCCTGTCTGTGCCTGACACCTGACATGGTTTGGTTTCTTGCTCCTCCAACTGGAGCTGAAACACCTGCTGTGACTTTGTGGAGTTTTGTTCACATGTCAGTCCATCCAGACACCCACTGCTGTTTCAACTGTCACAACACAGCCAAGACTGAGGTCCTGTCTGCTAATTTCAGGTCAAATAAGTTTCACAAGGGCATGACCTGTCTGTGTGTGTTGAGACATATCTGTGTGCTGGTATGTTTACTTGATGTGGTACTTTTGTGTTTGTGTTCACCAGTGTAACTTTAGAGTGAAAGGAGATTGGGCTCTGTGGATGGCAATGTCGGTCCACCACTTTGGTCAAGACTGAAATAGCTGAGCAATAATTGGATGGACTGCCATCAAATGTTTACGGCCACTCATGGTCCACAGCAAATGAATCCTAATAACTTGGTGATTCCCTGATCTTTCTTCTAGCACCACCATAAAGCACCACTGTGCCAAACTAAAGCCTCACAGAGCAGTTAGCATGGCTGTAGACTCATAGTCTAGTTTAAATGTTGGTCTCAGTATTTTAGACCTCCAGCCTCTGTCAAGACATTCAAAATAGTAGAACTGGTCCAGATCCTTTTTAAAGTCCTTGCCTTTGATGAGTTAATCAGTGGCACCTGGAGACCACTTTGAGATAATATGGAACCTCCTCACAAGTTGTAGTTGCCTCACAAAGGACGAGGAACAGGTGTGGCTGAGAAAGGCAAGAAGACAAAGAAAGAAAAGTAAACAGAGACATCCTCACAAAAATTAAAGGATTCACCATGTAGATCTGAAAAAATAAAGATAACATCTATAGATTCTGCCAGCAGCATCTCTGTTCTTTCAATTAGGCCCTAACAGTAAATACTTCTCTGCGCAGCCGTTTGTGGGACCACAAACTGTTCCCTGATCTGCAGTAAAAGAAGAATCTACCTCCAAACCAGTTGAAAGGCTTGTGGTTAGCCGATGGCTTTGATTGTACCGAATGCTAATCTAACGATGCAAATGTTTTCAACCAGATTTCAAGTTTACGATTCGGAAAGTATTTCATTGAAATTGCATCCAGGCAGGTTGAGAGTGTTGTACCTTTGAAGAGATGAGTCAGGAGATTTTATTGTGCTTAATATGGTGTTAAACTAAGCCAATAATGAAACCATTACTGATGAGAAAAAACCTATTTTCACATTTCGTTTTAAATACACTACTGCTTGTAACCATGGTTGGCTTAAAGACCTCCATAGCTGTGTGAAATCACATCCTGACCTTTAACAACACAGTTCATTGCAGGTAATGTATGTTTTGTGTTTCCCTTTTACATTTAACCTAGTTCTTTTTTTTTTCCAGCTCAACCTATAAAACCTCCATGTGAGTCACACCGACATACACAGCAAAATGCTGACTTTGAATCTGTGAAATATAACCTTTTTAGAAACCTGCTCTTTGTATTGATTCAAGAGACACAATAAACTAATCAAAGCTCTATTTTTTTCTTAAAAGTTGGCCAGTGAAAGTGTGCATAAAGTGGGTATTTGTGCTGCCAGATTCATGCCAGTTGTTTGTGCTATTTGGACTTTGCCTGTTCATTTGCATTTTGTACAACTATAAGAGTTGATGCAGCAAATTGCAACAAGAAATAACTGTTTAAGGTTCGAATGCTCCAAGAAATCACCTCATGCTCATCGAATGCTGCAAACGTTTTGAACCTAGTTTTTCATTTCCAAATCTGAAAATGTTTCATTAGAATTGCATCCAGCAGGTTCAGAGTGTTTCTTTCAGGCTACTTACTTAAGTTTCTTTCTCTGGTTTTCTCTGGATGGAAATTACCTTTGGATTTATAAGCTCAGTGAGTTTACACATGCAAGAAATTTGACTTGGAAGATTGCTCTCATTAATATAAACACTTTAAATTGGTGTAAAGGCATAATTGCAGATTTAAGAGAGTGGAGTGCAGACAGTTTCCCCCTAGTTTTACACCCAACACCAGAATTTCCACTGCACTAGATCCAAAATATTTCAGTTAGGAGGACTGGGTTACACCTCTTTTACAGTCCTTTTCCCGATCGAGCCAAATAATATCTTCAAATTCTTATTTTTGCTTATCACAGCTATAAGTATTCAAACCACTTGTCAGCGATCTATCACATCATCCCCGCTCTTATTCTAACCAGGCAGCTCCACATTATAATGCTGTCCTCTCCAGACCTGGATAATGTTTGGTTCACGGGTTGACGCGAGTCGATGGACAGTGTCAGTGAATGGAGCTGAAGGTGAAGATGAGCTTGCACCGTCCCAAAGGCACCATGCAGAGGAGAGCATCTGCTGTCTGTAAGCTGCAGAATACATCAGCCGTGATGACAGCAGTGGATGCAGAGTCTTTTGAACCACAGAATATGGTGTACACCTGCAACACGTGCTACATGTTGGAGGCTGGATGTTATTGGAAAGAGTAACGTCAGTAAGTCTGCAACTATGGAGACAACAGAGAAGCCCAGAATACATCTCAGTGGAAGATTGCATGTACATCAGCGTTTGTTAGTTCTGACTTTGGCTTTAGACAGTTAAAGTTTATTACTCTAAATCCTCCATGACCTTTTCATTTTTCAAATCAGATGTCTGCACCATCCTAATTATAGACCCACAGTAATACTAACAGCTGAGTGACGCCAAACAGAAAGTGCAGTTTACATAACTAACGTGCTTAACTTTGCCATCTTTGAGCTCATTATAGACAGAAATAGAAAGCTCTATGCCATACAGATGCTTTCATCCAAACCCATTAATGCACTTTTTGCATTTTTATCTAAGCTCACTATGGAGATGGCAAGCTATCTAAAGTTGTGATGTGTTCGAGTGATATCTTGAGGCTGGTATTTATGAAGAACATGTCCACTCTCCTGGACAGCCCTGCAGACAAGAACTCAGGTCTTTGTTTTTGATCTTCCCCCGGCTGTCTGATGCATTAACTCACTTCTTTCAGCAGATGCATTCATAAATGAGTCACTTCATTTTTCATGTTGAGGAGCGGCTCTATGAGCCTCATTGTCAAATCTGGTCCTACAGCCCTCGCTGCACAATGTGACTCTTTAGTACATTAAGCCACCCGTCTCCACGCAGACACATTTAAAGCCAGACAGTAACATTTTACTGTTAACATGATGTTGTGCATTAGCGGTGCATTATGTTGCTCTTAGTAAGTAATGTTATTGTAGTTTGCACTGAATACAAATGTAGTTTAAATGGTTTGCTGTATGAGGTAGGCAGCCTTTTTTAGGCTACTGGAAAAATCACTTCTTCCTTCATGGTTAAAGGTCCCAGCACACAGTAACAGTGCACCTCACACTGTGCATGAGAAGTCAAATAAAATGCTTGCTGGCGATCTACTTCAGAGTACATGTTATCAGCTTTGAGGTGAAATTGAGATCTGCAGCGTTTTCATGTTGTAGAAATGCAAAACAAAAAACAAGCTTTGGCCATGCTGGTACTTCTGCGCAGTGCAGTGTTTTCTTCTTTCCCACAAACAACCTCTTCTTACAATGTTGCATTGGAAAGTGTATTCATCCTGTATTGTGATTGTTTGTTTGGTTTGTAGTCACATTGTGAGAATTTGGTCCTATATTTCTGACACTTCCAAATTTTGACATAGGATTGATTTTACCACATTTCTCTCAGGATTGTCAACTTTCACGTGGGACAGCCCAAAATCCCCGATGATAACCCCAATAAAGGCCACAAGCCAAAAAAAGCAGGACCCACAATAAAGTAGTTTTTAAGCTACAAGTGTTGCTTGAATTTTGTCCCTTTAGGATTTTAAGTTTTTAGTCTTCACGCACCTTGGAAGTACGTGTTGTTGTTACTACAGTGGTCTATTTTGTTGTGTTAATGTGTCTCTTTCATCAGATACAATGTTGTGGCATGATGCGTGACAGGTGTGTGTGAGTGGGAATGTGTGCAAATAGGTGTACACCAGCCCATGGAGGTGATTGGTCCACTGGCTACCGGTACCTGCATGTGATTGGCTCCTTCCTGATGCCAATCAATTATATAAAGAGCCAAGATGATGGTGGTGTTGCACACAGAAATATCTCCCTCTCCTCCCAACTTGCCTCACTTGTCTCTGCTGCAATTGGGTGCATTGTTGTTAGTAGGATCTTTGCCATGATTGTAGGGGGAGCTGCCACTTCTGTTTATATTGTTTTCTACTGTTTATTTTAGTTAGGGAAGTAAGTTATAGTAATTTGGTTTCTTTGTTTTGTTATATTAGTAATACCTTCCTAGTAAGATTTTTATGTTTATTTTTGCCCACCCTGAAGTCAATTGTCAGCTTCGTCTGTTTCAGAACACATTGTAAATAAACACCTGTTGTTAAATCTCAGTAATCTGTCTCTGTGGCTGCTTGGGACTTGGGTAAAATGAGCCTTTTTCGTGAGGTGAAGATGTGCCAGAAATCCCTACTCGACTCGTATAGAGTGTAGAGGGGCCTTGAGTCAAATGAAACATACAAATGAAATTAGTTTTTAAAGCATTTTAACTGGAGTTGAAGGGGAAAAATCCATCTTAATGTCTTTACTCGACTTTGTCCGTGACACTTTTAGGGTCATTATTTTATTTCTATTCTCACCTCCAGAGTTCTTTAAAATGTTTTACTCATTAATCCAAATTTGAATATACTGTAATTACTTTGCCAATGCTGAACTCGCTCAGAGCTGGTTCGAAGTGACCTTGACGACCTTGTTTGAGATAAATTTCTGTGGCCCATGAAGCCTATGTTGTTGTAGGTTTCAGACTCTATGCCAATACCACCAGTGCCATAAAGCTAACAAGTGCTCATTTAGTTAGTTACTCTCCTCACAGCACTTAGTGCAATAATGCAGTTTTAATGACTCTCTGTAAGTGCAACTTAACTGTATATGTGTTGGGCTGTGAACAGGACCTCTGGGTATTTTAGCTTATTTACTGTTACAAAGGAGAGCTTCCACATCGTGTCTCACACCCATTAATTAGATACAGACAAAGGGTCTGTCCAGTAGCCCTGCTCCCTTGCTGTCATCAAAGACAAGAAGTTGCTAAGTGTGTGTCCTGAAACGTTTTGGCTAGAAACAGTTTCTCTGCTCTGGCTGTTCAGTATCAGCCGAGTACTGCTTGGAGAGAAGGAGTGTGAGACCAGAGAGGAAGGGAGGGGAGGAACGTTGGAGTCTAATATAATACAATTTAGTAGGAGCACTTCCATAAAGATGGTGAGTGGATCCACGTGGGCTGACTAACGACAAGCACAGCTGCATCTGCAAATTTGCCCAATCCCTCAGCACAGTAGAAAATGATTGTCTGGCCGTCAGTTAGTGCTCCTTAGGTTCGGATTTGCTGGATGTGCCTTCTTAGCTTGCAAACTCTCTGTTTTTCTTTCGGGTAGAAACCCACTGGGTCTATTCATAGTCATTTTCAGGTGACGTTTGGCATCAATATGTCAATAGCGAAGTAATATATTCGTCCAGTGCAATGCTGAGGAGCGGTTTCTAGATGGAAAACAGCTTTTCCAAGGATAGCACAGACATCGGGTTGCACATTCTGTGGTGAGATATGTTTGTGATATCAGATCACAGCATTATGAATGTGTTATGAAACAAAACTTCATTGATAAGTTCACCAATGCTTCGGTTTGCCAGTGCAGTTACTGTACAAATAGATGTGGTGACGCCATGCCATTTGGAAACCATTAGCTTTCCATCTGTAAAGGAGAGTTTATGTTTAAGAGAGCCCACAATGAGTGGCAAACTTTAACAAGGAATTGTGACTTAACAGATGTGTCCATTTATAGATCAACCTGTTCATGCAAAGCCAGTATGCTACAGTGAAATCCACTGCACCATGTCCCTTCTTCATTAGTTCCCATGCTGTAACAGTACAAGCTTTTTCTGATCAGAGAGGGGGGTTCAGGGAGTTAATGCAGGTTAATGTGAGGCGGTGGTCAGTCGGGGGTCTTTAGTTTCACACCCTGGTTTTTTACTCCGGGAGGCCTGAAGGGAAACAGAACTAGCAGAGTTGTTCAGGGATCCAGTGACGCTTTAGGAAAACATGGTGTAAAAATGGATGGGAACACTAACTTCTCCAGACAGATGTGTTGATAAGCCCTCAAAAGGAAAGGCTTCAGTGTGATGCTGTGAGAGGCAAGAGGCAGCAGTGGCGGGAAGAGAAAATGGGACAGATGGGGCAACAACAACAAAAAAAAAGAACAAACACAAGAAAAAGGAGATTCAAAAGAAATATTCTCTCCTGCCTTCTGCTCAGTTTTACTTGCAGCTCAGTCATATTCTCTTTCAGACAATCCCCCTAAATTAGCAGCTGTCAAACCCCCTCGCACTGCGCCGCTGATTGATGACCTCATCTGGGAGTTAACATGACACACTTTGTGTCAACTTTTCAGACTGCTGCACTCACGCTCCGTATTGTCCTCTTTACTCAATACCTTAAACCATTCATTACTTTGCCGCCACACGCCGCTTATTGTTACCTGATCTCTCAAAACCTCAACCCTCGACCACGCAACATGTGGTGAACAGACAAAGGTACTTAATTCTTTTGGCTAAGTAACAGGTTATAAATACTGTCAAATGCAAGAACTCATGTGTTTGACTCAGTAGGTTTCGGTGAGGGAGAGGCTGGGCCCGTTGCCTCTCAACACACCCACTTCCTCACGGTGTTGATGAAGCTGCAGAGCTCTGATTGATGACTGCACGTTTACACCGGTGCTCTGGGGTTCATTTACAGTATGTGGGTGTCCTCTGAGTGAAACCTCTCATTTCCTGCAAAGACACAAGGGTGACGAGAATGGAGGTGTTTTCTTTTTAGTAAAGAATTTCCACTAAGTCTTGAGACAGTTTTTACCTCCTCTTTGTACTGTCTACTCTCTCCCCATAATGGATCCTGCAGCCTCTCTTTGTTTTAATTACCACTTTACCTCTCATTAAGAAGAGTCAGCAATCAGGGATTGGTCAGCAGAGGATTCTAGTGGGAAAATAAAGCTTTTTTTTTATGGCAATATGTTGACATGCCAAGTGTATTGTGAAATCCAGCATTGTTTCAGCATGGCTTTTCAGAATAATAAAAGGCACTGCGGTTGGTGTGTGGTTTTCCACAGGAGAAGTAATTATCTATTAGATGTGTCAGATATATTAGATGTTCTCTGAATGGTCAGCTAAAATGCATGTCTGGAATTTTTGTTTTTCCTGAAAGTCAGCTCGTAATGACAGGTAATGAGCTCTCATACATGACCTAAGTGATGGTAAGAAGTAACTCCAAATCAATTAACCCAGCTTCAAGTGGTTTCTTATTAATCAAAGTACATGCAATATGTATGACATACATAATGCTTCTCAGTTTTACTATGAATATTTAGGTTGACATTTTGCAAAACTATTTTTAATTGTGTTCTATGTTTTACTTTCCATACTCCGATATATTGGTTCTACAATTGTTTAATTCTTGTTTTTTCCTGTATTATTACATCTTCTGTCATGCATTCTTGGTTAGCTGAATGGCAGCAGGAGGGGTAATCAACAAAGCCACATATATTGGTAACATGCACAGTTCAGTTCTGGATTTTATATTCGCAGATCAACAATCCACATGTGGACTGTACACATGTCATTCATAGGCTACAGAGATGTGCACATTTTACAGAAATTGAAAATGAATACATTACAGAAGACCAAAGAAACATACTTCCAGAGTCAAATTCCACAAACTACTTGTAATGCAAAAGTTTTATGGCAGATGCTTAAAACTGGGGAAGGAAACAAACAGTAGCGATCAATCACTTTACAGGGCACTTTTGTTATGGCAGCTGAGAAAACTGCAAGCATTTGTATTGACTTTTATTTCTTCTAAAAAAAACTGTCTGTTAAGTCTGATGCCACTCTGTGTGAGAGAGAGTGGCCAGTAAAGAGATGTTACATTTCTAGGGAGCTAATTATTGGGAACTGGATCACTAACATATTATCTAGAAGTCTTTTCTCAAATAATTTATCATTATCTTAAAGTATATAGTTGGTGATACAGAGTTATCCAGATACTTGTTAGTTTTTTATTGATTAGCAGTTAGTTCCTGATTTGTTCCTTACTTACTTCATTACTTCTTTTGTAGCTACTCAGGATGTTATTGTCAAGTGTCCAATCAGTCAACATATACATATTTCCCATAATTAAAGTTTTGTGTATTTAAAGTTTTTTGACAATGAAAATCAATTTGCTCTTTAACAAACCCCTGTCTTACTTTAAAACGAGGTTAAAACTGTCAAAACAAGTGTCAAACCAGGTAGTTTGAATGAGGTTCTTTATTTCTGCCAGTAAAGTTTTCCACTGTTAAAGGACAGGACAGACAAGGTGGATTTGTAGGACCAATAACAATTAATTAAACAATAAAAAAATAGATAAATTACTATAAAATGTCTGACTTTCCCTAGCACTAAAAGACAAAAAACACACCATAAATTACCCAACAAAATGTGACCCAAGAGTACAATAAAATACAAACATAGTCTAAAGGAAGGGGGAAAGCATAAAGGATGAGTAAGCGGAGAACACTTTATGGGATTTGCTGTGGGTGCTCCGTTACTTGGACTTGCCGTATCCTCCATCGTCTCTCTGGAATGGTCAATCCAGAGCACTGTGGAGGAAGCACAAACACAAAAAAGCACACTACACTCACACAATAAAAAACAATAAATAGACACATGCAAATATGAGCCATAAAACCATCAATAACAAAAATAACAATAATAGTTAACAGTAACAATAATCAACAACAAGTTAAAATGTGCTTTGTGGATCAGATAAGAACTAATGCTGCTTAAAAATGACATTTCTTTTGGCACAAGCAACATGCATGTGATATCGGGGTAACACATGGCACTATACTGGGTCCTTTACTATTTCATCCATACATTCATGACCTCTGTTCTGCATGTAAAACTTCAAGCTATCTCCAATATGCTGACGATACTCTCATTTTCCTTACTTACACAAATATTATTTTCTCTAAATTAAAAAGTCTTTTGTCTCGCCTTTATTTGTTTTTTTTATCTGACTGGCAACAACTCTTTGGCAGTAAGAGTAAGGTTTTAAATAAAAGTTTGTAATATTCATATCAAACCGTTATCTTTACACACATCACAGACTAATGCCATGTCAAATCATTTGGCCTTAAAGATCAACTTATAGCTTTGACTTTGATCTACTACCAAAACACAACCCACCAAAATGATAATGTGTTACCAGACCTTTTTCACTAGCACTAAACCTCAATACCAGGTTCTATACTTACAAAGAAGTTCAGTGATTCCCTCTAATTTGAGAGGTCTAATTTTTCACCATGTTTTCACTCTAATGTTCTTACTGTGTTCCTTGCCTCAATATTAGTTAGAGCTGGTGCTGTTAAGCTAATTCTCCGTATTTGTTCTTTCCACTATGAATTGTCTTGATGTCCACCAGACTGGAAAATTGTTTTTTACCACAACTGTAGCTTTCCCTGATTAAATATTGGAGACAGGAGCAGTTATATACACTACCATAGACAGAAAAGAGAGGACATGACCAGAAAAGGGGGTGACAGGCATCATTTAATGAAACATGCTGTTCTATTTCATTTAAGCTGTTCAGTCACTTTTGCCTGTCACACTGCTGTTGAATGTTTTTGTGTGTTCTTTTCCACATGTTCCTTATTCATTAATAGGTACATGTGATGGTATGTCTCTAGAGGCTGCTTTCTCCACTCTCCTCCATGTCAGTGATATGTGCCTGCTGGGTCCTGCTCTGTCACTGCCAGTCCACACAGCTGAACATGTTTCAGTCAGACAGCTGTGTTAATAGGTGAAGTAACAGGTAGAAAATGGGATTTCTGTTAACACTATAAATGCCACAGAGCTTTGCACTTTTTTTGTTATGCTCTCCCCATGTCTGCATGGTTGTATTCTCACAGGTCAAAACACATGCAGGTTGGATGAACTGGAAATTCTGAGTCACCTGTAGACCAATGCACGCTGGGTATCTGGCTCTGTAGTCCCCCACATCTCTGAACAGGAGGTATAGAAGTAACAAGACAAAGAGTCAACTTGAGACTGTACTTAGGCCCAGTGGTCCTTTTGAGCTAAATGCTAATGTTAGCATTCTAATGTTCTTAATTTAAGATATGTTAATTAGCACTAAATACAAAGTACAGCTGAGGCTGATGGGAATGTCATTAGTTTTGTAAGTATTTAGTCATAAACCAAAGTATTGGACAAATTAAACTTTTGACCTGATGGTGGCACTAGATGAAAAGGGATCACCAAAGTGAACAAACAATCATGAGGGGAAAGTCATGGGATCACTAATGGGATGGCAATCCATACAACAGTGGTTGAGATATTTCAGTCTGGACCAAAGTGGTGGACAGACCAACAGACACTTTAATTTCACTAACATACCGGTAGATGACACCACTTATACAATATATCTTGCAATTCAGTAAACAAAGTGTTGGACAATTGGATGAATGATGGCTGAGGATGGAGGGATGAGAAAGGGTATAAGTACAAGGAATAAATCAGGAATCAAATGGGCATTGAGAACAGACAAGAGCCTGAGGGTCATATTGAGGAACCCCAAAGTCTTGTTGATGAGGCATCTCATGGCCTCATCTTCCCCTCTGTGGTTCTTTTAGTGAGAAACGGAGGAAAGCCAAAGGAAAGAAGAAGGAAAGAGTTATCATTTGAGGGATGTTAGAACTGAGACAAATAAAATAGGCATCTTCTTTGTTCCTGATCCAAAATTGCATTAGGCTTATTAATTCCTTTTATTTTCCAACATTGTCTTTTTTTTATAGAAAGTTGGCCTTTTAAAATCATGGATTTTTCATTGTTTGTTTTTGTCATTTTTAAAAGCAAAGCCACTGCTTATGCTTGGCTTTCCAGGTATTAAAAATTGGTTGAGGGAGGCACGTCGCTGTGGGCCATCTCCTATTCTCTGCTTTTATAAATGATGACTTCCATCAAATAGAGTTTATTCAGAGAGGAGCACAGAGAAATGGAAATAATTCCTTCCCTGTGAGACAGCATTACTTTATTGTCTCAGCGTAATAGTCTCGGCCCTAACACATGCAGGAGATAATGTTTTATCATAAAACTGATTTCCAGGTCCATTCGTTGGACTGAGATGTGCGGTGGAGCAGATCGAGCTATCTGCTTACCGTCACCCACACAGCCAGCTTGGTGCAGATGCAACAAGACGTGCTGTGGGTACCCAGCATCTCCGGCCCAGAGGAATAGGCTCCATAGCAACCCAACTCCTTGCTGGCTGCCATCTATCTTTTCTATCTCCAAAAACATCCCATCCGCTCTCTTTCTTATCATGCACATGCATATTTACAACTCCTTATTCATCAGAAACACTCCAGGTGCTGACTTGCCCACACATCTTCTTTACACACCAACTCAGTAAACACACAGGGGATCCCACCTATCTTTTTTTTCTGCTTGCGTTGGATATTCAGTATTCATGTGGCATAGAGCTGAAAGCATCTGGGCACTGCAGCTGCACCAGCAGCAGCAGCAGCAGCAGCAGCAGAGGGTCAATGCAGGAAAAACACAGCATCTCTGAATGTATTGTTGTTGACAGAAACAGAGTCCATTACAAGGTGAGAATGGCAAAGCAATTAGGAAAACCTGATTGTCAAATCCGCTCTGCTTAAAAAGTCAGATTCTGTTCGTCCCCCAGTCAGTGCTTGTTTGTGAAGAGGAGTTTTGTAAGCAAGAGTTAGAGTACTTTCACTGTTTCACTTCATGTAACTGATATCAACAATGTTCTATGAAGTTCAGTTCAGTGTAATGATGTAAGATCACTTTACTTTGCCCTGTTTTTTTTATATATCATCAAGAATGTCAAAAAACTGGTGTGATGCCTCTGATCAGCCTCAGTACCCCGAGGTAGTTTACTCATCATCGTTCATCAACCACTCTGCCAACTGTGGTTGATGCAGCCGTCTGTGTGCAGGGGAAAGACCTAATTTGTCCATGCAAATGCTTAAATATGTTTGTATGTGCATGTGTGTGAGCTGTTTATTTGTTTGTCATATACAAAGTACCACTAGGATGAAAAGCCAGGATGATTAGAGAGGAGAAATCATGCCTTCTCTTGTAATCAAACAGAGGAGAAGGTGTGTCTCCCAAAAGATAAACACAGTCTGAATGTTCCGTCTGATCCTTTTTCTTCTGCTTTCTATCAAAAATAAGTTCTGAGCACATAAAACCAGGTGCCTCAATGCCGCACCAACTCGTATCAGAGAAGCTAGAGGAAAAAAACAACAAATTATGCCCAACTTTTATTGTTGGCAATAAGTGGTTTGCAGATCTTTATAGTAGTAGTGGTTTCGTGTTTCATTTTGCCTCCTGTGGGTGTCACAGATAAACATATGGTGCAGTGCTGTTATTGCGGTTCGGGTGAACGCTACTCTATAACAAAGAAAGATTTATAGGGTAGTTGCATCATCTGTCGGGTATATACAGTCGGCTCAAGTTTATTTGTATTGCTCGATATTATATACAATGTCTCGATGAGCTTTACAGGCTGCAATGGTTCCCAACACAGTCCAAACTCTAAAAGGAAAACAATGAACACAATGCTGCAATAGTTAATAGAATTAGACAATTCAAAAATGTCATTGCAATCCAACAATAGGATTAATATAATACGCCCAATATTAATATAGTAAATCCATCAAGAAATCCAGCAGAACAAGTCAAAGAAATCGGTCCACTGAAATGAGTCAAATGAAAAAAGTTGCATAAAGCTTGAGGCAGATGTTGGGTGTGGGTTCGGTTACTATTTTGAAATGTAATTTATTAAGAAATTTCCCTCTTTCATTTTTGTGTTGCAAGTAGATACACAGTGTCCAGGGGGAAGAGGGAAAGAGACAGAATGTAGCCAATGTATTACAATAGCCTGCAAATTAAGAGTGAGTAAGGGGCCTGGTTCACGTCTCAAATTTGTCAGTATCTGTCGGGTTTGTGGCTGCATTTTAGGCTTTTAGGCCCCTACAGAAGTATTTACTGGTTTTGTATTCACCTGCATAATTGGTAAATGGACTGCACCTACCTTAGCACAGAAAGCACCTTACAGTTTGCCTCTCATTCACAAATTTGGGGTTCAGTGTCTTGCTCAAGGACACTTGAGCCAGGGATTGAACCACCAAGCCTGTGATTAATGGACAGCCTGCACCATCCACTTTATGTCCAGTACAATTGATTGTTTTGAATATAGTAGTATAGATTATTACACAGAAAGTAACACAGAAAGTGTATCATTGCATAATTCTCCTGTTGCTAACATTCTTGGCACCCATTGTGGAACTGGGAAAAACACTATTATATTATTAAAGATATTATAATGAAAAGTTTTCTTTGAAATGTAAATTTGTAAAATGTGCTATCATTCAAAAAAGGTGGCTGTCTATATTGGTACCCTTTGCTGCAAGGTACGCTTTTTGTTATTTCTCACACAGTGTACCTACACTGCATTTCCTTCAAATGTGAGATACTGAGTTAGAGCACAGTGAATTGTGCTGGTTAACAGCGGCTCCGAGTTTTTTATTTGTTTTTTCATTTGAAATGCCACACTTTCTGCTTTGTTTACTGTCTAACAATGTATTCTACAACATTTAAAAAAATGAATTGTACTTGGCGTAAAGTGGAGGGTGCATACATTATAGTGACTTTCATACTTCTCTGTCAGAGGCTGAACTGAGAAAAGAAAAATAAAACCTCAAACTGCCCTAAAATAATTCATCTCTATCTTGATACGAGGTGACAGTCAAGTTATGGATGTGGGCAAACTGAATCCCACTGAGTCTCACTCTAACGTTTCATTACTCAACTATGTTGTCCGCACTAATTTATAGCAGAGCAGGAAATAAGCAAACCAGACCCATGCATGCATGAAAATCCATCGAGTTGCTGAATCAGTGTTGAACTGAGGCATAAATGAGTTTTTTTTTGGTGAATCTAAAAATAGAGAGTTAAACAAATAGGAATAATTTAACTAAGGCAAGGAAATGTTTATTTAAGAGGTAATTTGTCTGGTTGATTACCTGTCATTAAAAGAGAATAAATTTATACGGTGAAGCTGACTATATGTTTAACTTTTCTATTGCAAAGGTGTAAATAGTAGTAAGGGTCTGTATACATATGGATTTGATTTATGCATTTGTACAGAGCATAAGATATATGTGGTACTGTGTGATACCTAGAGGGTCATATTTCTAGACAGAGACAAAACACTCAGTCTTCTTTTTAACTTTGTTTCCAGCTGACGTGCCTTAGAAGTCCCACAGCAACAAGTGCAACGTGATAAATTAAAATAAGTCTGACTGATGAGGGTTTGTGGTGGGGTGTGTTTGACTTGGTGGGCCGGTTATCCACCAGAGTGAGGTGTTACAGGATGGGGCTCCCACAGCTGGCCCCCATCACTCTCAGGTCTATTGCTTCTCATTTTCTAGCTCCAGTTCTATCTTTTTTGACTCTTTTTCTTTCTTCTTTATACATAAAACTAAGTGAGTTGGGACAGGGTGGTCCCTCTCTTTGTACGTGGGATGCAGGCAGATGGGAGAGGAGAGGGGTGGATTGGTGGATTTGCTTATGTGTTAACTGCTGCTGCGCCGGATGGTTTCCTCATGTGCCCCACACATGATCCGGAGATGGTATCCAGGCCTGAAGCCAGCTCTCCCCCGCTGATGTCTCACCCTGCAGAGACCTATATGAAAACACTGATAAAACAGAAATACAAACACTGAAACATGACAGAGATCTTGGTAGAAATGGCCCCATGTTTCCAGTTTGTTCTGCAGCTGTTTGTGTGTGCATGCAGTGTTTCATTCCTCTGTGTCTTGTATATTTATTCGTCAGGTGTTTCAACATCACAACGAGGAGTTTAACCATTTGGAACACATTGACACAGATTCACTCCTTCCTCCACGCTGTGGAGAAGCGCCATTTTCCAAAAATATCCTCCTTCAGGACACCAGCTCGCATTGTGTGCAGATGATGTAGCCGCAGTCCAAGATGTGTCGGTACAGATGTGTGCCAGTGTTTCAGCATTTTGATTTCACTCCAACCTGTTCTGGTTGTACTGGGGAACTCTGAGTTAGAGGTGCGACGTGTAGTGTTTTATGTTTTAAGAATGAGAGCCACATTTCCCATAAATCCTGATACTTCCTGTCTCAGGGGACGTAGCTATTTCTACCTCCTCCCTGTTGTCACTTCAGTTATCTTAAAGAGAAAAGGGAAGGTTGAGAACTAATGACAGCCCATATGCATTCAGATACTGTAGATGGATAACATGAAGTTGATCATATGCAGCTGTACTGTAATACTGGAACTGGAATAAAGTTGGGTGTTGAAGGAATACTTCACCAAAAATCTGTCTTTTGAGTATAGCATAAATGGCCTGTAGGCAAACGAAAGGCTTGCTCCAAAGAATGGCAGCCAGCTAGTCAGTTTGAATTCACAGTATTTACAACGGATTCCAATGGCAGCCAAAAGTAAAGAAAAAGGTGTCAACATGTATGAAAATGGGCATAGATACTTCTCAAACCACTCTTGCACCCTTTTCCTCAACAGAGCTTGCTAAAAAAATTACCTCCATGTCTCACTACCAAAGAAAAGGCCCCGCCAGAAGAAGTGTATTTAGCTTTTTATTGATATTGGATTTATTTATTTCTATGCACATTTTTGGGGGTCATTTGTTATTGCTTTCCACAACAAATAATGACCATTAAAAAAATTATCGGTATGACTACAACCACTGTGGCTAAAGTTTGGTTAGGTTAATGTACAAAAAATACTTGGTTAAGGTTCGGGAAAGATTGTAGTCATATAGTTAAAACAAACCAACATAAATTTTTGTAGATTCTGCTGAATTATAATTGTTCTCAAAAAACAAAATTTATTTTACAACAATTGAAAATTTAGTTGAGGGATAGCTGTGTTAAGATCACTGCAAATTGGCTTTTTTGGTGGTTCAGATGAAAGATTGTTTTGCTAGAGAATATTGTAACAAGATGGTTGTAATATTATATGATTTGTATTTATGGTCATTTATTTCTTTTGCAAATTTTTGTATCCAGTAAACAGTATTTAATTTTTTAAATCTATAGGTCACATGACTGATGAACAGACTGGAATCTGGAAACAGCCTCAGACACCACCCTGATGAAGGCAAGATAGCCAAAAACATTAGGTGAATAAAGTGTGCTGTACTGGAGAAGAGCTGTGCAGTGTCTTTTAATTTGAGGAGACGGGATGTGAACAGCCTCCCATCCCAAAGTCAAACACTTTGTTAACCCGTCCATCCAGACCTAAGAGGTTTTGTTACAACAACGTCATGCTACTTCCGTCTTGTCACAATGAGAAAGAGCTTTGTAAGGTAAACGTAAACATAGTGATTTTAGGCTTTTGAACAATGATTAATGATGTAGTTTTTATGGAGAGGACAGTCTCTTTTTCTGCTTTGATGTAAGCTGAATACAGCTGCTGTCCTCTATGAAGCCAAAAACTTTTCAGAGCCACCATTCAGACTTGCTGCGGGTGATTATTGGACACTCAAAAGACAGATTCTTGGGGGAGTATTTCTTTAAAAAAAGATGGCTTCCTGTTTTTCTGTGTTTGGGCTGTAAAACAGTCAGACATGATGCTACATCGTGTCTACAAGTGTCAGTGCAGCAGGTGCTGATGGAGGCTGTCAACCCTTTTGGCAATATTTTGGGTAGTTCATGTAACTCTTCTAGTGTCTTAGACTTAATGTAGCAATAATTTATTGATTTTAAATTGCTAATAAAAGTGTCTGTTAACAAAGAAGCGCCACAACCACAGCATAGACATTCATCTTCTTATAGCTGAAGGTGATGTTTCTTTATGAAGAGAGTCAGTGACGTGTTTGAGTTTTATCGCCCCGAGCATATTTTAATATGTCTTTGCTTTTCCTGCAATGGGCATTTCTGTTTCCTTTTATCTTAAGACTTCTTTTTTTCTGCCATTTCAGCTGACTTGCAGTCTTGATTAATCTTGACAGAGGGAAAAACGTAGTTTGATTAGTGTCTCCATATAAGTGCTCCCTGCTGATCAAATTAAAATTCTGCAGTCTATCTGTCACCCCCATCTCAATCTGGTTTGCTGCATTCAGGCCCTCATATAGAAGCCAGTCAAGGAGGGGGAAAAAGCTGTACAGAAACATTTCACACTGCTTATTTAGTTTTGCTTTTCCAGACGCACTTGTCGACAAAATGGGTCAAGTAAAAATTGAAGTACTGTTGTCAAAACTGTGGTGTTTTTCTCCAGAACTACAGACATTTGTACTGTATTTGATGACTTTCCTCCTCTCATCCTTTCTGTTTCTGTGGAGGATTTATCACTGAGGATTCATCTCTGACACGTAGCAGGAAAACCCCGTTGGACCCCAGAATGTTTAAGTGGTGATAAGACTGCAGGGAACCACACTCCGGGTCCAATGGACACACATATGGTCCTGCTTTTGACTGCGGTTTGGCTGCTGGTCTGCCACTCCATACTTTCTGGTTTCAGCATTTTATTTTCATTTGCTTGAGGTCATTTTCACAAATGCTTCGGGGTGTTTTGTAAAGAGGGGAAAAAACTACTAAAAGTGCATTTCATAAGCCTAACATGAAGTCTGTGTAACTTGTGGACATTTCCTCTGGAGATTTTGAGGTCTATACAGTCAACTTTGGGAATAATTTGAATAATATAAAATGTGTCTTTATCAGAGTACAAGCTCACTGAGGTTTCTCTAACCCTCTTATGATGTCCACACATGTCAATCCTAAATCCAATATTGAATTAGCGGAATAGTTCGACATTTTGGGAAATATGTGTATTCACTTTCTTGCCGAGAGTTAGATGAGAAGATTGATACCACTCACATGTTTGTACAGTAAATATGAAGTCACTTGTAGCTCAGCTTAGCATAAAGACTGGAAACAAGAGGAAACAGCTAGCCAGGCTCTGTCCAAAGGTAACAAAATCAGACCCCCTTTTTACAGGGTTTATGTGCCGGATTATTTCTTGTCTTGACATCAAAGTTAGGTTGCCAGGCAACAAGTGGGGTCTGCAGGAAGTCACTGCTCCTGGCCAAGAAATAGTCTGGCACGTACACCCCGTAAAACGGCAAATTGCTGTTTTTACTCTTCAGTTTCTGTAGGGATTAAACAAATGAGATATAATGTGTTAATTAGTGAACTTTAGAGATGCTGGTAGGCCAGGCTAGCTGTTTCCCCTGTTTCCATTATTTATGCTAAGCTAAGCTAACTGGTTGCAGGCTGTAGCTTCATATTTACTGAACAGATATGAGATTATCGATCATCACATCTAACTCTCAGCAAGAAAGCGCATAAGAATATTTCCCAAAATGTGGAACTAATTCCTTTAGCACATTTGCCATCAGATTTCTCTGTGCATGTAAACATAGCCAGTCTTAGTTCAGCTACAGAGACAAACTGGACACATAATGCAATGACATCTCTGTTTATTGTATTATAGATGCTCATTTCATTTGCACACATTTTTGTTTTTTTACATTTTATAGTGTATTTTTGTATCTCGTATCAACTCTAAGAAATTCACATTTACACAATGCATTTTACATTAGTAGGTAAGTGTAGGTGACATTCAGCTTTTTTGGGAGCAGGCCCTGATCCATCTGTATCAAGTTTGTTATAATATCACAGAGAATCACAGTGAACCTCCCCATAGATTTCATGTTACGGCAGATTACATGCCCCGTCGCCTCTGAAATGGAGGTACATGGTGAAACTTACTGTGCATGCAAAACCTCTGCACAGTAGAGCTGATTTCTATCGACTAATAGCATATGTGAGTTTTAGAGTAGAAGTCGTAGGTGACGTGTATGTTTTGTAATGCTACATGACCCTATTAGTTGCCAGTATTTATAGCATGTTAACATACAGTATGTGTTCATTGGCAACCTATTTGTACTGTAAGTCTCTTTAAATTGGTGCCAGGTTTATACAGTTTGCTTGAGTCTCCAAGGTTCATCTATAACTCTGACTTATGTTTACTAAAAACCTTCATTAGCTCTCAAAATATCAAAGAAATGCACATAAAATCATAAAAGAAGTGAAAAAACTGCAAAAAAAAAAAATATAGTCAATCATCTGAACTTAAAGACACCTGACACTGTACACAGGCACTTGAACTGTGGTACACTCTTTGAGTGCATTCATATAACATCTAATAAGTGCTACAAAATAACATATCAGTTAGAAAAAATACTGATTCCAAAAGTGTAATACTATTCATAATACAAACCAACAGGGAAATGTAAAGACAAAAACAATTTACAACAACAGATTGAGGGCAAACTTAAACCTTATCCTTGATGTGTCTTGCATATTTCTGTTTATATTCGGGTTGTACATTCTTACATTGTGTGTCTCACCTCACAAGCTGATAGAGAAAGAGAATAAATCAGTTCAGGGTAGGTGAGTGCAGTACTGGAGGGCTGATTGGGCCTCAGGGGGAACCAGAGTCGAGGAGTTTTTTGTTTTTTCTTTAAATCAACTCTCTGGTCACTCATACTGTAGCAGCGTCTGCTTTAATGTCACTGCCACAGCTAGGACCAGGATGAATCATGCAGCTCTCTCAATAGAGGAGTGAATCATACACTGTGTGTGTGTGTGTGTGTGTGTGTGTGTGTGTGTGTGTGTGTGTGTGTGTGGTGTCACATGTCCACACCGCATGCCCACATCAACTGAATCAACGAGGAACTGTGAGCAAAGATACAGCAGCATTTTATTTGTTTCCATTCATAACGCTGCCGTTGCGTGATACGGGATGAATCACAAGTGAAGAGAGCAGAAAGTTTAATTGTCTTGAGATGTTGGTGACCATGTGTCTGATCCATGCAGCATCACACAGGATATAATGACTCACTGTCTCTGCCTTCCTGACATTTCTTATCTATCTATTGCTCACTAAACTCTACAAGCTCTGCTGACAAGTAAACACATCTTATTTCTCCTTTTAAAGTAATAGGTCACACACTTATTTACTATCTTTGCAAGATTGATACCACTTGTCCAGGAGTTATAGTCCTGCATATAACCAACCTGTAAAAACCCTGTGTCGTGTTTTACACTTTTTACACAGTTTTTGTATTAAACTAATTAGATGTTATGTGTTAGTGAGCTTTCAAGCTGCTGGTAGGCTCATTTGTTACCTTTGGACAGAGCCAGGCTAGCTGTTTCCCCCTGTTTCCAGTCTTTATGCTAAGCTAAGCTAACCAGCTGCTGGTGGTAGCTTTATATTTACTGTACAGACGTGAGTAGCATCGGCAAGAAAGTGAACAAGCCAAACTGTTTCTTTAAACTCATCAGCGTCTGAATCATGTTGGAGTTAGCTGATATGCATATCAACCCGAATCTCTCTACATTTTTCTTTTTTCCACATAACAGCTGCTTTATATCTGTACTTCTCTACCTACCTACTCTATCATACATCTACAGAGTGCTTACAGAAATCTTCTACAAATGTCTTGATAATTTTTAGTCATACAAGAGGGACCCTGAGAAAGTACGTGCCCCTGCAGGAATGAATGCTGAAGCAGTGCAGTCATGCTCAGCTCCAGTATACTTTTACAAGATATCAATGTCGACTGCTTTTACAGTTACTGCAAGCAGCAGGGGGGCAACATAAAAGTGGTCCTGTGTGATAAAAGGTGCCACCCAGCCCTGCTACTAAGTGCTTTTATATCACCATGGCGATGGTCGCCTGTGTTGCCCCTCTGTTGTCCGCAGCATTAATCCCGATGAGAAGTGGCTGAGCCGAGCAGAGCAGAGGGTAAATGAAGCTGAAACCCTGAGGTAATTACTACCTGCCTGTCAGGACGTCTCTCTAATGGGCGCCGTGTTGACGTGAGCGCCGTCGCCGATGCATTAGCGCCCTCAACACTGTTTATTAGGCTCTATCACACAGACGGAGCTGTACGCAAGACTGTAAGAGTGAGTATGTGGAGGGTGGTGGTGTCAGTGAGCTGAGGATCGTGAAAAGAGTTTGCCTCTGAGGGGTGTCCTAATTTTCCACTCAGTAAGTGTAAAGAATGACAGATGGGATTCCTTTTCGCGCATTTTTTCCTGTACCAAATTCTTTTAAGCACCTGTTTAATGAGCAGCTCCGTATACTGGGTCACAGATGACGTTACAGCTCCTCTTTTTTGCTCATCAGACGGCTTCGCTTCCCCTCAGACATGTCAAGTCATCGCGGTGAGTCAGCAGAGCTCCACGGTCCAGAGATGTTTCTCTCAAGTTGCACATCCAGGCTCCAAAGAGGACCGTGGAGGCACCCTGCTGAATCAGCCGTGTAACTCAAGCCACAAAATGAAAGTAATGCACCACAAACAGGAGACAAACATTTGGGTGTGTTACATTATAAGCATGAAATTACTGAAACACAATCCCTGGAGGCGCTGCGAAGGGGTCTATGTCAGTGAGGGGATGGAGACTGCGGAGTGCAGGAAGAAAAATAGTTGATTACCGAGCGGGCTACACAGCGATTGACCTTTCTTCCCAAATATGAGTCACTTGCATCAGTCGGTGCAGCCAATCTCAAACAATGACGCAAACATTTTAAAAGACAACATGCCATGAAATGTGTCTGTGGTTAAATGATAAAAGAACAAGAAACTTCAGAAGAAGTTGGGAGTGACTCACGGCTCCCCCGCTGCTTTTTGTATCGCTGATGACGGCGGGGGTCTAATAGAGTGAATCCTATGGAGAGAGACAGAAGATTATCTGAGAGTGGGACTCCACAGTGGAAGATGTGAGAGGAGAAAGGTCTCTTTGATGCACAAGGAAAGGAAAGAGATAATGGAGAACCTTTCTGCCTATTTACCTTTCAGGCACATACGTTTCATGGCTAGTGATTGTGGAATTAGACGGAAAATGGAAGGCTTTTTAAAAGGGGCAGAAGATACTAAATTGGCAGTTAGTGAGAATTATGTCAATATTAGATACTGGAATAGTCAGTTAATACGAGATGCACTGGCGTATATCTATGATTATGTATCTGCGGTGACATTGGTACAG
Organism: Oplegnathus fasciatus; assembly: GCA_003416845.1. NCBI lineage: Eukaryota > Metazoa > Chordata > Actinopteri > Centrarchiformes > Oplegnathidae > Oplegnathus > Oplegnathus fasciatus. The sequence continues at coordinate 610,696 of NTHP01000020.1, forward strand.
ATAGTGGTTGATATTGCCGTAGAGGTCGTGTCCAGGCACACTGATAGATAGAGTTAAACTCTATATGCAGGGATGAAGAGTCAAAATGTGGCCCAAAGGTGCTGGGAGGTCCATACAAGTCAAGTATTTGCTCTGTGGCCACTTCACATATGAATCGGAGTCAGTTTTACATTCCCATGTGGCCCCCCTGCTCTCTTTTTGGTCCACGGTTCAAGTCCCCACTCTCCTTTCCTTGTCTTCAGCTCTGACGCCATCTCTTCTTCCTCCTCTTCCTCAGACTTCAGGGGGAGGCGTGTCAGGCTGGGGTCCACCATCCACCCTCACCACTGCAGAGAGAAAGTAAAAAGAAATATGTCAGGCTCTGGAGGAAGACACAGGTGATTTGTGGTGATATTTAAATCAGCGTTGGTTCATTTTTGAACATGAACCTCTGTCTTATTCTCACAATTATGCATATTCTCACTTGTACCAACACAGTCTTCTTGTGTTTCCCACTGAGCAGCTCCTCTTAGTAAGAGGCAAGTCTTTGATTAAGGGCACCTTGATTAGTTTCTAATTCATGGGCAAATGTTCTACATAAAGATTCAAACTTCCTATCCACCAAAATACCCACATACTGTATATCCCCCTGCATGGAAAAACTCTAAAACCCCTGATAATCACACTTTTCCCTGCAGGGGGCCCTGTGGTGTCACTCACTCATCCGAACCTGTTCAACTGGAGTCATTAGCCGGATGAGGATGGGAGACAAATGCTCTCTTTTCCCACAAACCTCTTAACCTGTTGTCAATTGAGAGAAGCCATGGAAACGCCTCGGGAATGCAGAGGCGTTTCTGAGAGGACCCCCAAGTCCGGTGGGTGTTTTCTCGTCTTTATAAATGCATCCTTGTGCCAGTGAAGAGTAGTACAAGAGGGTTTATTTTAAAGCTTTAGAAGAGGGGGATTCTTTTGTCGACTTATAACGTCATACCCTCCCGCTTTTTTCATTCCTTTTCCCTTCCTAAAAACCCATCCTTTTCCACATATTTTACTGTTACAGAATACACTTAGATTGCTATACCCTGCCTCTCTGCTCACTGTTTCTATCCACACTGATTCTGTCCAGTGACGGCCACAGTCCGTAGCGCTCCTCTCTCTTCCTTCCTCACTCTTCAGTCATCATGGGTGACAAAGAGCAGAGAGACACTGATGCTGGCCAGTGCACAGCCATCTGTTACGCACACAACTTCAGGCGTATGCACAGTGGCTTGCACCTATGCTTCTACCTCAGCGCAGCTGTTTCTGAACTGCCATTGCACCTCATTTTGGCAGAGTTGATAATAATGGCCACATGGCTGTCCGATGTTTTATAGAGTCCAACCTCATTCCAAGAATCGATATAAACTGTCTTTCACTGAACCGTTTCAATCTGTTCTGAAATGTGAAGTCCCAATCGCAGCAAAGCTGTGTTACCGACCTCTTCTTTCTTTTTTAATCAGCACATTCAGGCAATCCTGATTGGACCCTAAGCCACGATAAAGCTTTCGAATTTGCTGATTGGGACTGAATTTTGAGATGGCTTCGTGGTAATCACAAGAACTCCCGGGAAAAAGTTTAAGAGACATCAGGATTGTTTTACTAATTTGAAATATACATTACTTGTTTCTTATTTTGCTACTTTACTTATCTCTCCCTGGGGCAGTGGTTCATTGCACAACTTATTTTATTACTTTTCCATTTAAACCCCAAATTCCACGAACAGATTATGAGTTAATGGTAGAGACACGTTTCAGGGGTGTTGTGTAAGATAATGTTGACTCTTAAAGGCCCTAAAAACTTCTCAGCTAGCTTCTACAATGAGTGACGGGATCCGACATGAACACGGTATTTTCTGTTCAATATCGAGATTCATGGTCGTCTCACTGGTTTGAAGTAGGGCGGGGCTCAGTAGGCGAATTCCAATGTCATGTACTTCCAACTAATCAGGACTGAGCAACATTTAAATCAGACAGTTGGTGGGTCAGTCTGATCAAATCACATCGATACAATCCCAATGAAGCAGATTGAGTTTTTGAGTGTTAAATTCTTCATAAACAATATGTAGAGATGGGTTTTTTTAACTTTTTACTCTTTTGTTATAAAGAAACATTCAAGATTTGAAGGACTTTAAGTTCTGGTGTTCATTGAAAACAGATTAGTAGTTAGTCAATGCATTCACACAGGTTTACTGCTAGCCATTTTACTAGCTGTCTGAGGCTAATTTGTTGCTAATGCAACATGCTAAATAACCTAACTGTTAATTTACTGTTGGCTAACTGTTGTTTATTTTATTTCTTTTACCTTTGCTCTTGTGGACTAGATTAATTACTATGTTGTACTGCCTATGGAGACTTCATGTTGATCTTTCACTGAGGATACTTCCTGGCATGAGGGACAATGTAACTAATCTGACAAGTAGTCTTTGCTTTGTTGAATCCAGTTTCATTGTTACTCTAGTCTACTCATACTTTTTTACAATACCTGGTCTAACTCTCCATTATGTTATCTAATTTCTTCTCATTTGTAATCACTATCTTTAAATCTCTTTTCACAGTTTCACATTTGCTTCCAGAAAAGATTTTAAAGGCCAACTCTTTGTCTCCAACCTTTATTGGAAGTGTGTTCAGTTTGCGGTATAGCTGTGTACCTACACGCACAGTGAGAGCAGTAGAATACTGTGTAAAATATTATACAGAATTATCAAAGGAAACCTTTGATGCAGGTTATATTTTCACTTTTTCTTCTTCTGCTGTCAAGTATAATAAACTTTACTCGTTTGATGTAAGTTTACTGTTAGCTAAAGTATGCACTGAGTAGCTGTATTATGTGGGGGAAGAATGAGCAAAAATATAATAAAAATAAATATTTGATCAGACTGTCAGGAGCAATTAATGTGATCTATACTTTTGGCTGAGCCTTGTGACTTTACAACAAGAAACGCTATGAAAACATGAATAAAAAATTTGATGATCATGTCGTTCTGCGTTTTCAGCCTCCTTTTCTACCTCATTACATCCACTCAACCATCAGAGCTGGGTAACTTTAAATACAAATACAGTACAGAGTCATGATGTTGTTGACGCAAAAAATTGTGTCTCAAACACTACCATCATTTTTTAATCTATTATTTTCCCTAATCTTCACAGTCCTGCAGATGTGGTGACAATTTTTACTTTTACTTTTATTTATACTACTGGTGTAGTTCCTGAGTTTAGTTCATGTAGCTCCATAGTTCCTGGAACTATTTCATATATATCACCTCTAAATAGACATGGGAAACTGATACTGCCTATGTCTAATGTTGATGTCATCAAACAATGGTGGGAATACCTCCACATGCAAAAGTTTTGTCAAATGTGTGAGAATGACAACAAACTATGAGTCATGCATCCTCTACCATAGAAACTGCGTTAGTAATTCGTTACATGACTCAGCTGATTCTTACTGTAACTTGCTGTTGGATAATGTTACACACTGAGTAAAGTACCGTTGAGCTCCTGCAGGTCCCTCAGGCTCTTGTCTAGAATCCCAAATGTTCAGTGAAACTACACTGCAACCCCTCGATAGCAAATGATTATGCTGTAATAAAGACCTCTTCCCCTCAGGGTTTTCATCATTATTTCCCTCTGGCTTTTAGATGAAGACCAAACTACTGATTTTACTCTTTATTCTGATGAATGACAATCTGTGTCGGTTATATTCAGGACTGTGTGCCTGCTGCTGCACGATTTTCAGTTGGTTTTTTTTGACTGGCATTTGCCTTGACTCCATTTTGTGTAGACTGTGAGGTCAAACACAGGACAGTGATGCACGGATGGGCGATGCGAGTGAGGGCTTAGAGTTTTGTTTAAATTTTAAACACATTCAACATGCACGATTCAGAGGGGGAAGGAGGCAGCAAAAGAGGTTGTGGGGGGCAGGGAGGGGTGCTGTTTAGTGGAGATGAGTAGACAGAAATGAGGCCGAGCACCCTTTATGTAGGAGCTCTCACCCCTCACCAGCGACTCATGCATGGAATACCCTCTCCGAATGTTGTCACTCAAAACACAGGACATTTTCATTGCTCTATTTCTCTTTTTAAAGGCTTATTTTACTTGTTTTGACTGGAGGTGTTCCCATTATTTTAGCCACCAGTGAAATATGGTTCATTGGAAACAGGAAACCCCCTGCGATTATCGTGGATTTAGTGTGCATATTCTCACCCTCTCGCGTATTTTAACAGACCCCGTTGGTTGTGGAAGAACCGACGACCCCCAGCACGACAGCATTTGCTGCCTTTTTAATGGCTTCCGCACCCGTAGACGGTGCTAATGCCAATTAGCAGGTGCTAAACGCTGATGCAGGATCAGATTTTGAAAGGCAGTGAGACCAGGCCTGGATCCCGTCTCGTAACACCTGCTAATGAGCCAATCAGTTAAAGAGGCGACAGGGTTAACGGGGCAGTCATCCTCTCAGCGAACCAATCCAGCGCTGTTCCTCCAAAAGAAATTCCTTCTTTTCTTCGACATGCAGCAGGCTTTGCATTTGTTGAGTGGAAGAATGGAAAGGGGGACTCAAACAAAACACAAAAACAAAATAAGCTTTTCCCAAGCCTCATTAGAATGTAATGGGTATCCCAGAAAAGACACAGTGGTGGGGATTGTTTGAGGGAGGATTTATCAGCTGTTTGGCTTGTTAGCACATTATTATCCCTGTATAATAATTTTTTCATAAGTCACATTAAGACTAGGAATGAAACATATGAGAAAGTCGTGGAGAGAAGCATGAATGACTGAATAAATAACAAGATCATGACTGAACTTGAGACTTCTTCAGGTAAAAAGCCTCTCAGGTTTATGTGTATAGATCGAGTGAGAAATCTCTCTATTAAATCTCTTTACTGTAAGTGCTATTTGAGTATTGAGGGAAGGTAGACTGCTCTACAGAGGTCACATCTCACTCCTGCAGCACTCGCTTTTATTCTCCACGCTGTTTAAAGGTTATCCTCTTTTTGTAGCCACTCTGCAGATTCCCCACGATGCACTTAGCTTCATTTTTTTGCATTGGTGCTCAGTGTTGGGCAGTAAGTGAAATCCCCTGATCACATGCATTGATTAGTAAAAGATTTAAAGGAAGTGTAATTGGATGGAGAGAGCAGGTGGGTCAGCACATTTTGAGGGATGCTAAGAGGTCTGAAATAAAGTTAATAAACAATTCACCTATTCTTCACTTTTTAGCTAAAGTTGCTACAGTTTAAAAGATGATCCTGGTGATATTATTTATGTTTTTTATTGTCAACAAATCACATGAAAAGACCAAAACAATACACTGATCTGACTAACAAGTATGGTCTTTGTAGTCTTATTCCCCTGTGCTATAGACCTCCATTGTAGTCCAAAAAGTATTAAAACCAATTTTGGTCTTTTCATGGGATTTGTTGTCAATAAGGAAAATATTTTTGAAAAATCTGTAAATAAACACAACTGAACACTCTGTTTGTCCCTCTCAATGCACTGCACTGAAAGAAGTAAATTAAGCTCATGGTAAATTGCTTTATAATAGATCAGCAAAGTGCATAATGTTGTTTTTATCCCTCCAAGCCAGACATGATCTACTGAGTTAATCTCACAAAACCTTTTAGACTCTGTCTGGCTTGCAAGTCTACGTGGCACCCAAAATACTTCATGAGTCAAAGCCAGACAAATATAGATATAGAGGAGTAGTGAGAGTAGTAAAGGCAAATATAGATCAAACATATGCAGTTACATACTTTCCTTATACATTACAATTCTTATATGTACTGTACACTAAGATAGAAGCAGTGTCAGCACCGAATATGTTAGTCTCATATTGATAGTGTACCTCAGCATTTGTGATTACAAGGCATACGGCCAAACTAATATATAAAGAATTCAAGCAAAATCTGTTCAGTACGTGGTTCACATTCATGTTACTGCAGGGCTTCAACATCTCTACATTCCTGAGGTCTAATACATCAAGAGTGCATATAAGATTCGGCCTCACCTGTCTGCTCTTGGCAGCTAGTGTTAGCCCTGCTCCTGGGTGATATATTGTTTTTGATCTCGATCCCCAGAAATGTGTCTTTGCTCTGAGGGAAAGCATTGCACAGTGCCGCACATGTTCAAAGAACAGTGTCTTGATGTAATCAATAATGACTTTCTTTGGCAGCTAGAACGCCACGGTGTGAAGGAGGAATGTATTCAGACTTGGATGATGTTAAGTTAGAGTTTCTGTGATGGATATAAAGTCGTGTATGTATTCAAATGTATTTATATTTAACAAATATTAAATGCAAATATGTTGACACACCTTAGGGTTGAATTAGTTGATGCTAGGACTGAACGATGTGACTGAAAGCCATATCACAATATTCATTACAACTTTTTTCCTATATCGATATACACATAGTGGCCACTTTATTAGGTACACCTGTGCAATCTTATACAAACAGCCCATAACATCTATCGTTATGAAGCTCATAATGTTCAGTTTTTGTATAACTATATGTTTGTTACTGAGGTGGTGTTGTGCTGGACTACGTTATATTAAGAGGTGTTTCAATTTTTTTTGTCCTTCCAATTTACATACATGAGGGGGGCTAGACTATTAGAAACACCTCTCAGTATAATACAGCCCACCACACTCATTTTGACTTCTATGCTTAAACATATTATTTGACTAACCCCTGTAACAGTGTCAAAAAAACAAAAAAGTAGACTTTATGGCAGAACAGTTGTATTGGGTTGCATTAAACTGTACAGATGTACGTAATAAAGTGGATATTGAGATTTCCACATAAAATACTCAAATTGAAGTTAAATGCAATGATTGCATTGCAATGCAGTAAGCATTACATCAGACAAAACAAACATCCAAAATAAAAACCTGAAAACTATTGTTTTCTGATTTGCTTTAAGTCATTAATCACTACAATTATACTGGTTTGTCGCCTAATTAATGCCCTGGTTCCATCATGAGAAATATTCACATACTTCTGTTTATCACAACAATAAAGAGTGAGTTTTAGGCTTACCTATCTGTTCCTGTGTGTGTGAGTGTGAGGGCTGAGCCTGGACTTCAGCATGGGCCTGCTGCTGCTGCTGCTGCTGCTGCTGCTCCTGCAGACTCTGACTGTCCACCGAGATGCCACTGTCGCTGTGCAGCTTCTCTCCCTCCGGCGTCACCATCTGGTTGTTTGTAGCCGCGCGGTTATTAGCTGCCTGCTTGTTCTGCTTGCAGCTATTCCACCTGTGGAGAAGTGGCATGTCAGAGGAAGATAACGATCAGCTCAATATAATACAGTTGTGTGATCCTATCTGAGGTTTAGATATTTGGATTTCGCAGCAGTCATGACCTATAAAACAATAACAAGGTAGTGGTAACTAAATTCTCAGTTGGAAAGCCACCACTGCTTTAAACTAAATCACGTCTCCTTTCATGAAGCTATTACTTTTTTTTGCTTTTTCCTTGAAATATCCTTACCCTCTTTATTCAGCCTTTCCAAAACCAAAAAGCACAAGAGCAGTAAGGAATGGATCAAACAGTGTGTCTGTCTGCTCTAATGTATGCCGCAATCGTTAGCATGTCCGGCTAACTAGCTTAGCTTCAGCCCATTGCTTCCAACTATATTAGTTCATTGGGTTACAGGTTATGTTAAAAAATCCTTGTTCACGACTAGCATCTACATAGTGTAGCATTTCCCTGCTGTGAGGAAGCTGGATGCTATTAGAGTTTAGGCAAATGTTAGTTTACACTCCAGCAACCCCAGAAAACATTACTAGAAATAGCGTCACGTTTGCCAAACACATTAGTTGATCCTAAAAGTCTTTTAAAAGTTAAAACATACTGTTTGAAGCACGAACAAGTATGTCAGCTAAGCAGCCAAACAGGTTTATAACAGAACAAGATGTTCCATGTAGGATATTAGGTGGTGGGGATGCTGACTTGTTCGCCGGGGAAATGCAGCGTAGACTCAGTCTGTCAGCACAATATGTATTTAGCCATCAAGAGCATATTTAAGACCCTTTTACTAGATTCTTTTAAACGAGTGAGCTTGAAACATTATAAAGTCTACTTGGAGAGTTCCAGTGAGAGTTGTCATTTCAGATGGCAAAATCAACAGTCGCCTGCTTGAAATGAGGAACCTGCTTTTGTCTACCTCTATCTGAAACCAAGGACCTGCTGTTTCAGAAATGTCTATGAATTTCAATGGTAAATCTTCATCATTGTAAACTGCATATGTGCTGTATAAGAACAGTAGGCCTATAGAAAGCTATAATATGATGCTCATAAAATGTTCAGAAGGCATGAAGAAGCTGTTCTTTAGAAGATGACTCGTGAATCAGTGATTAAAATATTCATGGGGTATCAAGTAGTACAGTACAGTTAACACCTCCGAGTGTTTACTTGTAAAATATTGGGTGTTGAAGACATTCACATAATTTGCAGTCTGTTTATGCATGATGATAAGTACATGAGGACGAGGCAGATGTGTGCGTGACTCTACTGATAAATCTGGCACTCGAATTTCCCCCGGTCGGCACTTTTCAAACAATCAATGCCTCTAATGAGCTTGTTTACTTGGTTCAAATGTGTTTTAGGCCGGGCTTGTATCTGCCTGTATGACTGCTTGCACGTGTGGTTGTGTGACCCCCTTTTTTTTTTCGTTTTAGAAAAACTCATCGTGGTACATTTGAGTGATTCTCTAGATTTTTTCTCTAGAATCTAGGTCAAAACCTCTTTAACCATGGCAGGCCTGAATATTTCACCAGCCACCTTACTGCCATTTTTTAGCCTGGGGCAACATCTGTCACTTTATCCAACACTACCCACCAGACCACCATCTCCATCACTGTTAACCCTCTTTGTCCTAGATTATGAGGTGCAAAACCCAGTTGTGCTAATGTCTTTAACCACAAAGCAGCTTTTCATCTCTTTCTTTTCTACCAACTGACCTCTTAAAAACGATGTAGGCCACGAGGCCCACCACCACGGCGGCCAGGATGGAGCAGTAGATGGGAATCAGGTTTTCGTTGAGCCCGTGGCCGAGGAAGCGAGGAGAGCCAGCGCTGGACGTGGTCGTCTCTCCTCCTGGCAACGGGCTTTCGGAGCCATCAGGGAGGAAGTAATTGGTGAAGGAGGGTGGAGACAGACCCATATCGGAGGTGGGAGCGAAGTACGTTGGGAGGAGAGGATCTGTATGGGAGAAAAATTCAGAGAAAGGAGCATCTGTGAGAAAAGAAACACACCTAGATACGACTGAGAAAGAAACAAAACTCTGCAGCCATGCTAGCAGCTCTGTTGCAGCTGGTAAAGGTTGGGCTAGTTTCAAGTACTTTAGAAATTGCTGGGTAGCTTGTGAATTTACCCCCGGGATCAATAAAGTCTTATCTTAATCTATAACAATACATCATCAATTTACTAGTTGATTATATTTTGTATTCATAATCTGAATCTGCAAAGTAACTAAAGTTACCAAATAAGCACAGCACTTTCGTAAATGTACTTAGCTACTTTCCACCACAGGCTGTTTAGCACGTATAATGTTTACCATTTTCGCCATTTTAGTTTAGTCTGTCAGCATGCTAACATTTGCTGATTAGCACTAAACAAAGTAGAGCTGAGGCTGATGGGAATGTCATTACTTTTACAGACATTTTGTCTTAAACCAAAGTATTGAATAAATTGAATTTGGACCAGATGATGCCACATGAAAATTTCAGGGGATCAAAGTTCACATGGTTCATCCTCTGGGAACCATGAATATCTGTACAAAATCTTGTCTGTTGAAATATTTTACTGGACAGGTAAAAACTTTGATTTGCTGGTGGCACAAGTGGAAAAGTGAGGGGCTCTTTAGGATTCATCCCTTAGTTGTTGAGATTTTTCAGTCTGGAACAAAGTAGTGGACCAACAGACCAACATTGCCATCCACGGAGCCATGCCTCTAGCATGGCTTGAAAAAAAAAATCCTATCATGACAAGACATATCTCTGAGAGCTTGTTTGCTGGGGTGTAGTCACCCGGTCCCCAACCAGATGTCTGATACACTGCACACATGCGGCAGCTGTTTCTGATAGACAGATGGGTTCCGGCTGAGTTGCTGAGTGCAGAAAAAAAAGGAATGTTCCTCGACTAGGGGGGCAAATATCTGTCACCCACCAGCCCACCCCACACCAGGCCTGGGCCCTGCACGCCAGGTCTCTTCTCACTACGTCTCCATCTTTGTGATCTCTGCACATTGCATGACATTAAGGCCATATGGATCCATGTAGAACAAAGTCTGGGGCTTTAGGGAGGTCATCACTTTGAGTGTAGCCTTTGCTGAGGCCAGAGACGCAGGAAGGCTCTGTGCTACTGGATGGGTCTGGTTTCTATCATAGCAAAGCCTGGAAAGACAAGTCATTTTCATAAATTGTCCTATTTCCTCTTTCTTTGTGAGCTCCATTAATGATTCAGTGTAATTCCCCATATTGCAGCCGCACCATGCCCACTTTGATGGGCATGACTTGTCCTGAAAACACAGTTTATCCATCAAATCTCTCCCACAGTCCTGTCATATTATGCTTCTGTTTTGAAAAGCGCTGTAAGTAACACTGCAGTGGTTCTGTCAGATGGTAGAAAAGCTCAGAGAGTTGTCTGTAGATTATTCCCTCCCTCAGGGTACGGTACAGCAGGCCGAGGAGAGGGCCTGTCCAGCCAAAACCAAAACTCCTCTGAGCTCAGCAGCCTGGTGGGGATGGAGAATGTGCAGCCTGGTTCAGATCTGAGCCTGTAATTCCCTGCAGAACCTCAGGCTGCTCCTCATTAGCTTCGTACTGGCGCTCACAGGATTAACCCTGTGGAGACCCCTGAGGCTTCCTTCAAGGCCAAAGACTGGGACGCCCTATCCCAAATACTTTAGGGGTCGTCCTACTTTACAATTGTTCTGTTTTTTTAGGGGTTTATCTCCAAAGTATGGTGGACGTACCCGATACAGTGATTACTAACTGGCTGCCGCGTATTGTAACTAGATTCAGCTTTCACCGTTGATTCCTGATGCAGTACATTTACTCATTCAGTATACCTTAATACTCATTGAGAATTCACACACCTGCTACATATATTTATACCAGGTCACTTTTTTCAATCTACAGCCTTTTACAAAAGTAGGAATGAATTTACTGAATATACATTACTTAGAAAGTTTAAAAACTACGATAGAAATGGCTCAAAGGGTCTGTTGTCTCAAATACAATAAAAACATATTTTCTCATTTACCTCTGCTGGCATCTTGGCTAGCAATGCAGATACTTTTCATTTTATTTGTACAGGGTTTGAGACTTCCACCTCTTAAATTTATGCCTCTACCCCAATTCACTGGAGGTGAATGAAATATCATTTGTGCTGCACACAGCATTGAAAAATTGCATCTTAATAATTCAACAGCAGTGTGTCTTTCCAGAAACTATGTCGTGGTTACTCTGGATAATCCACAGACTTCACTGTCTGTCATAGTTTTCATTGGAACTGCTTTGAACCAAAGAAATAGCCTGCATGAAAACTGTTAGTTCATACGGAGTGATGGGGGAACATTGTTTTTGCAAAAGACATGTTGCTGTATACTTTTTCTTAAGTAATTTTCAATGCTTTTAGCACCCCAATTTTCACTCACCTCCACTCTGTTGGGTTACAGCATAAATCTGGGAGACATATGTCTCAAAATCTGGAAAAATAAACACTGAACAACTACTAAAAAAAGTCATTATCATTACATTTAAAAGCTGTCACTATATAATTTTATACATGATCATATTTACCAACTATTACTCAACATCCCTATTAGTGTATGTTAAATGATAGTACTAAGCAGACAAGCAAATTATCTACTAGGACACAGAAAAATTGTGTCCCATCATTTAACTGCCATTCTCCCAGTGTATTCCTTTAAATGAAGAGTTTTGGGAGGAGAAATTGATTAACTGATTGGTGTGACCGGTGATGTGCTCAGATGACTGAAGAAAAACAGAAATTCAGTGGACCATCACAGCCAAAGCATGTCTACACATACAATATATTCTCTTTTCACTGACATGGCAGATAGTCAAGTTTCTCCACATTGATTTGTTGCATAATTTACACACGGTTACTCGCTGTAATAGTCCGATGGGACCTTGATGGGCAACTTATGTGGACATATTAGAAAAACCTCTGTTGGTCGTAAAGAGTCCACATTGGTCTGTCTGTCTGCACGGTGATGACGGGGCATTCCTGCCTCCCGTGGGGGGGATCAGTTTACTGAAATGGTAGAAAATATCTTTCACGTACAGAAAAATACAGCACATGTGCGTGCCATACTTAGAAACACAGTAATAATGCAGAGGCCTATTTAGAGCGGCGCTATTGATTCGGATCCGTCTAAAAGGAGGGAGCGCTCAGAGGAGTGGAACACGGGTGTCTGTATTACATGCATTTCTTGACCTTTCCTGGGATGTAGTCAGGTTTCCTCAGCTCCGCCATACATCATCCAGCTAATGCAGGGCTGGCTAATGGTATTAGCAATGCAACACGAGCTCGCAAATAGAATAAATTGTGAATGGAAGGTGTGAAAGTGAGTGAGAGTGTGCAGACGGTCTGGCCTTATATACACCTCGTCAAAGGAGCTATATTTCTTACAGCCTTTCCTTTACCACACTGGGCCATCAGTCATCCTGCACTACTGTAAGTGCCTTTCTTTGGAGCAATGAATATTCTCTCCATGCAAATGTATACATGCATCAGTTGCACCTCAGGACTCCCTGCAAATTGTCTTTCTCATTCTGAGCCAAGATGACAGCTCTCCTGGGAGTCTGCTTCACATAACACTGACTCAACACAGAGAGTGACTGCAGCTTAAGTACAGTATACTACATCTCTATTGTAACTCCCCCGTCTTTCTCTCCATTTCTCTGGGCTGATGCAGAAAACACGGCTGGATGTAGACCAAAGGATAAACCTGGAGCTCCACGGGCTGCATACCTCAGCTGGAACAGAATGGGAGCTTAAAGGCGGCGGTGGAGCTTTAACGATTTCATTTTGGCTTCAGTGGGTTTAAAACACTCATGAAACAAAATAAAACTAGCCCAGGATTTTATGAGCGTGGGGCTGTGTGTGCAGGGAGATGTGTTTATTAGCGGGGTGTGGACGAGAGGGGGAGAAAAAAAAGATTTAATTTTTATGAGCCATTGAGGTCTTTATGGTGAAGTTAACCCCAGGGTCTTGTGTGGAGGTTGATATCTTGGTTGCTGCCAGTTCAGGGTGGAGATGAGCAACTATCAGGCGCAGCACATGTACAATGACCTCTTTATCAGCCGCCAAACACTCTCCCTCTGTCTCAGCTCAGCCTCTATCTCAATCTTCCTCTGTGTTTGTCGCCTGACGTGCACACATCCATCAAACACACACGTACTACAAATTACTCAAGTGAGCGCTCTGTCTTCTGTTAGAGAGGGTTAATAGGGAGAGCGGAGGGGAGGGCAGACAGAGAGGCAGAGTGTTAGGAGAGAGTGAGGAGGGGGTGCAGATGAACAGAGAAGCTGCTGTAAAGTGCTCTGATTAGCAGGAGTAATTATACTGCAGCGGTGAAGGCACTGAATGCACACTGGCCACCTTCCACCACTCCGCTAGCCCAGCCACTTGAGGGCCACTGTGGGAAGAGATAGAGAGAGCAAATGAAGAGAGGAGGGGGGGAGGAGAGAGAGTGATGAGCGGGGTAATAAAGAGAGAAGAAGTCTGCCTTTATCTGTTTTTTTTTTAATCTTTCCCTCTCTTTTTTCTCGAGGACAAACACTCAAACAGACGCTCAACACTTCAAATCTTCTCAACCAGAGACTGAACAGCACCTTTTGGAAAAGCTTTACCAAGGCCAAGCGGACAGAGACCTTCAATAAAAGATGCAGGAGGTGTTTTCAATTTCAGATCAAAGAGGTTCACACATGTGCGGTGTCCGGAGTTTAATGAAAAATGTAGAAGTTAAAGCGCGCTTGGCAGGAGCAAGAGCATGCATGTGCCGTGTTAGCCTGCTATCAGCTGTATTGATTTTGGATGCTCATAAAAAGTGTTTGTGTGTCTAAAGCTGGGTAAGACTAAGCTTGTGAGTGTGTGTGTGTGTGTGTGTGTGTGTGTGTCCTGCAGTCAAGTGTGGGTGCTCATAGAGGTCATTCAGCGAAACCTGAGCATGAGCTGAAGAAATCCCAGGACTCATATCGACCCCTCAGCATAGAATACCAGCACAGCACATATGCTGCAGCTCTCTCTGTCTGTTTTCATCTCTATTTCTTTCTCTCTCTCTCTCTCTTTCTGCCTCTGTCATTGTATCATGTACTGTAATTGACACTTAGTGACAGCTGGATATGAACTGGGGATTTGGGATTTGAAAATACCCCCTCATATCTTTTTTACAACGTGCCGAAGAGAGAGAAAGGACAGCAGGGTAGGAATTAAAAAATATTTTCCTCACATAAAGAATACACAGACAGGATGAGTATTCCAGCAAGGCAGCTTCCTGTTTGCTGCAGAAAACATATCTGTATGCAAAGCCGTCATAGACCACCATGGAGGGCCTGGAAACATCATCACCACCACATGTGACCACAGCCATTACCCACAGGCCCACTGGTGCTATATGACAGGGCTCTCCTTTCAAACGGATGTCCCACAAGGTCACTTATCGTGCCATCTCCAGTCGCCACCGTCGCTTCTGCTACATAACTATTACTCAGGATAAGGCGGGTCAAAGGTGAGACCAGCTGCATGGGTGGGCGCTAAATGGGGAGCAAAAGGCTGTATTGTGGCCTACTGTACATCAGATTTGTCTAGAATACAGTAGATATTCTGGATGTTGAGGGGGCACAGGGTGCAGTTTGTTTTGATAGCTGTCCTGTCACGTCACAGCCTCATGGGTCTTTCAGAGTGGACATGGCTGTGTAAGACTTGGCCAGGCTACATTACTATACTGCGTAAGTCTTGGTTAGATATGTGGAGTCTGAGGTGTGATGAAAAAAAATTGTTGCAAGAAGTAGGGAAAATAGTCATTCCATGTGAAATTTGGTGTGCACACTTGCTTCCAGAACTGTTATCTTCTACAGAGCTTCCAACTTCAGACTTGCATGATTCAGGAAATGCTGCTTTTTTTTTCTCATGTTCTTGCATCTATTCTATGTGACAAACAAAAATCAGCAAGGCTGAACTTTGATCTTAGCTTGAGCTGGCACAGATGTGGCCATTGCCTGGTGCAATGAACATTTGTTCATGCTCTAGAGTGAGAAGAAAGATAACAAATATCAGTGTTTTTTGCATCATTTTTCCACTTCGCTCAATCATGTAAAATTGTAAGCAAGACTAAGAGACTACAGCCATGCTAGCAGCTCGGAGGCAGTAAATAGTACAGCTAAGGCTGTAAGTATTTGACAAATTCAATTCAGTTTTAGATGAAAAGTTGGGATCACCAAAGTTATTACAATTCCTGCTGAGGGAGACATGAATGTGTGTACCAAATTTCATGGCAATCCATCCAATAGTTGTCAAGACATTTCACTCCAAACCACAAATGTCAAACTCATGGTGGTGTGAGAGGAAAAGTCAGAGGGTCACTAAAATCAGAGGGATTCATCCTCTGGGAGCCATGAACGTCTGAACAAAATGTCATGGCAATCCATCCAATAGTTGTAGAGATATTTCAGTGTGGACCAAGCAACAGACTGACATTGGCATTATTCACTTTCTTCCTTTTTCATGCCATCTCCCTGTTGCAAATAAATCCGGCAGATTTCTTGCAAAATGTGACCTAGAGCAACACAATTTAAAATGCAGAGCAGAGCCAAGCAGAGGTCACTGTTTGGTCTTGTTTGTGTTCAGAATTACTGTGGTGATGATTTATTGATGATAAAAATAGAAATGTAGCACCTTTGATGGTGTTTGGTACTCGTGGAAGGAAAGGTGTTAAGTCATCATCTATGTTATTAGCCCTGCTTCCACCTCATCTACCTTTCCTGCTCTTATCTTTTCTCCACTGCCTGTCAGTGCTATTACCGTCTATTAAAAGAGGAATTTACACCTACATGTGGTGCTACCACATGGATGTACTACAACAGGGTGTTGACACATTTTTGAGGTTCATTAACTTGGTAGATCCAAATACCTGCCAGCGTCTGAGGCCGTGAAATCCCAACAAAGTCAGCCTTCTAAAGAGAAATATTGCAGCTCAAGTCTAAATCCCAACATTCATATCAAAAGCCGTCATTAAAATGTTCATTTAAAAATGATAATGCACACAGGGGATCGATGAAGGGCCCTGCATTAGCAAGTGCTCTTGCTATTAAGCGCTTTCTTAGAAGCATTTAATCACTCCACAAGGTAAGTGCCTCTTTGGTCAAAGTTTGCATAAAAAATCCCCTCATGGAAGGAAGAGCATTTCCCAGGAACAGACAATGACCACAAACTTCTTCTGAAATCAGGGTCTGTTGTTGGGAAGACGTCTTTGTTGCGAGTACTGAAGATGTCGAGCCTCACTTTACAGTCCTCACTGATATTGCTTTAAAGAAAGCAAGCAGATTTTTATCAAGTAAACTGAGAGCAATGCGACCTAAGGAATTTTACCTCCCAGATTTGAGCCTTGTAGCCCCCTGATGAGGTTGATTTCATGCCCCATTCCAGCCAGAGAGAATTTATAGCTTCCTTGGATACAAGGAGCTCGACTCTGCTCCTTGCATGTTGCCTTCTGCTTTGTGGGAGAGCAGATTATTCATTGTCTCTGTGTTGACACTGCAGTAGTCTTTGACCTTTTAATGTTAAAGCTTTTAACTTCCTGCCATTTGAAAACCTGACCAGCTGCAACCTCTGACTGTGATTGAGACATATATGATGGCTCCAGCACAGCTTCCAAATTCTTAGCAACCAGTGTGCACTATATGGTCTGTTCTTGTTCTATTTTAAGGGTGCTTTCACACCTAACCTCGAACAAACTCTGGTGCATTTGTCTGTTTGGTTCAGTTCATTTTGGCTGGTGTGAACGCTGTCACTTGAACTTGGACCAAACAACCACACCAAGACAACTTGATAAGGAGGGTCTTTGCTCCAAGGATTTTTTAAAACCTACAGTTCATTTGCTCTGGTCTCAATCAATGGATGAGTTAGGAAACTTGATGCGTTTTCCCTTTGGTTTGGTTTCTTTTCTTTTTGGTCTGCACCCGAGTATGATTAGTGTATTAACTGGAGTAAAGGACAAAACAAACCAATTCCAATCCTACCAGAACAAACAACACAGGTTTGAAAACAACCTAAGTAACCTCTGGTGAGTTTTTTGTGGTGTAAAACCAAAGCAGGCCAGCCTCAGGACTGTGTGATAGTAGATTTGAATTCAAAAGCTAAACTGAACTAAACTGCTATTACATTTGCTAAATCCATCTGTTGACTGTGGGATCTATCAAGGAAAAAAGTTTTTAAAAAAGTAAATCGTAGTGACATCACTTAGCTAGCAACTATCCCTCCCCCATTATGTTAGTACAAGAAGTTTTGTTTTTGTCCTGTTTCTGGTTGTTTCTGGTTATTATTTATGACAGATGAGGTCCAGTTGCGGTCTCAAATAATAATGCTAATAACCATCTATTCCTTCATGAGCTCTTTGTGTCCACCATAGAAAATAAATAAACCCATAATTTGTTTCGTAATTTGCTGTCAGTCACCAGAGTTAACTTAATTAGGGCTGTAACTAATGATTATTTTCTCAATTAATCAATCAATTGTTTGGTCTGTAAAATGTCAGAAAATAGTTTCTTAAGCCCAAGGAGACAAATCATTTGTTTTGTCCAACCAACAGTTTAAAACCAAAAGATATTTGATTGACTATCATAAGTTTAAGAAATCTTCAGAATTTAGAAGCTGTCACGATTAAATTTCCCCTGTGAGTCTACATGATGCTGATGATGAACAATGACAGTCACCTAAATATGTCATGAGTTCATGTTTACACCTCTTGGTTTGTTTGCAATAAGTCAGTCTGAACATTAAAGGGCCCAAAACTAAAAGACAACAATATATCTCTGTCTTTTCTTTGTTCTGGACCGAGTTACCCGAACTAAAGGTGTGAACGCGCCCTGAGTGTGTGGCAGACTTACTGTGGCAGACAGAGTCACTGGTTGGTGTGCACTCAGCCAGCTGTTTCTCCGTGTCCTCATCACAGATGGTGCAGGGCAGGCAGGGGTCGAGGGAGCTTTCCCGGTCAGAGAAGGTATCGTCCACACACTCCTCACACACCGTGTCGTGGTCGTGTTCGCAGTGCGCGAACACACCCTGGCCTGCCGGGCACACTGTACACGGGTCGCAGTGGCCTGATATCACGTTGAAGAAATAGTTGTAGTTGCAGACGCAAATGGCGTCGTTGGAGTCGGTGCAGGGCGTCTCCATCCGCATCAGGCCGGTACACTCGGTGCAGGGCCTGCACTGCTCTGTGTGACTGTAGTTCTCTGAGAAGGTCTCACCTGCAGATGAGAGGACAGGTCAAAGGAGACGAGACAGAAAAGTGAGAGGGGGGAAATGAGAGAAGGGGCAAAGAGTAAAAGAGGTTAGAAGATGGAGAGAGCAGGAAATACGAGGAGATAAACAGGGGGATAAACAGTGAGTCTAATGACATTAATCATGTTTACTGCACATTCATTAGAAGGGAGGACACATTGATCCACTGGGCTCTTAGTGATTTGTGCTCCGGGACAAGAAAGGTGCTCTTGTTGGGGAGAGAGTCAAAAGCCTGCTGTGCTCATTACGATATCGATCCCAGTGTGTTTGTGCTGCGCTGAGTAAACTGCTTTAAACACAGTCATACACACAGAGTGCAGGTGCATCAACATGCTTACACTGGTGCACAGATGATAAAGACTTGTATTTAAAAATGATCAAGCAATCACTTGGGTATATTTAAAGGTTTTAGAGGGTTTACGAGGTTTAAGAGTTTACGAGGGTAACAAGCCATTCTGCCAAAGAGGGGCATTTCTGGGATGCCTGAATACAATTTGTGAACATTTTTCATTCACGTTGATTGATCTAAACTCATCTGCACAAATAAATATAATTTTGGATTGTAATAATATAATTTATCATGATTAATTCATTGCTAAATATACAACTGATTCAATATATTGTGCTCCTGAATCTACTGTTGTTGGAGCCGTTCACACAAAAGAGAAATATTTATAAAAATGATATTTTGTATTGTTTAATTTGCTAATAACTAGTCTAGTTCCTATGTAGAATATTTAATTAGGACAGTTCTTGTTTATGAATGGTTAAAACTTACATATACTTAGACAGTTTAGATGAAGATAAGGAGTCCGAAGAGCACACTAGTCGCTAGTCTTTAACGTCTTTGACATGTTTGTTTATTGTGTTAGCATGTTTCATATTTGTAGTTTTAGCTTGAACTCTATAACTTAAAGAAAGAGTTTGACATTCTGCCATGCTAGCAGCTCTGTGAGGCTGTACTTCGGCACAGTGGTGCTTTGAGCAGAACGGTAATGTTAGCGCGCCCACATTCTCACAATGACAATACCAGCATGATGTTTATCGTTTTCACTAACTTAGTTTAGCATGTTAGCATGCTAACATTACAACAAGTTCAGCTGAGGCTGATGGAAATGTCATTAGTTTTGCAGATATTTAGTCATAAACCAAAGTATATTGGACACATTTAAACTTTGACCTGATGCTGGCTCTAGATGAAAAGTCACCAAAGTTGCTGACATCATCTGGAGATCATAAATGTACAATATTTCATTGCAATCCATTTGATAGTTGTTGAGATATTGCAGTCTGTCCCGAAGTAGTGGACCGACTGACATTACCGTCCGCAGAGCTAGCGTGACTAAACAGTATGTGTTAGTTCTGGTTTGTGTCAAACATTTGCTAAACCTGCAAAGGGTTTGGACCACTCAGCTGGACGACTGCTGCTCTGCAAATCGACTTAATAATCAGTGAATTTTAAAGAACAATTCCACTGCATTATATTGATTTTTTTTTTAGGGTTGTGAGCGAAAGAGATAGCAGACCACAGCGGAGTTGTGGAGAACAGTGTTGAACAGAATGAGGTGAAAGCCGTGCTGACTAATTGCCTGCTGCTTTTCAATTACTTCAAACACTTCAGATTTGCTCTCCAAGAACGTTTGCATCGGTAAGGATTCGGCAGGGTTCATCGCTGAGGAAGTGATGACCTCGAATTAGCTTATTCTTACACTGAGAGTTCCTAGGGGGCACAAAGTAATCTATTAATATTGCATGTTCATATAGAATTATTTTCAGATATAATTGGATGCCTGCTGAATTATGCATACAGTGAGAGAGAGGGGTGTGTGTCCTACGAGTGTGTTTTAGTGGTTAAATGAGATGGGAGCAGAGTAGAGAGGCTGACAGGGGAAAAAAACCTACAGCTCAGATTCACCACAGCGGCAGCTTCACTCTTCTCCAAATCCCATTTTACTTTTTTTGTGGCGTGCTTAACATGAGAGCGGTCACCTTGCAAGAGCTGCAGTTCAGACAGAAACGACACAATGTGTGACGTTTCACTCCCGGCTGCACACAGAAAACATTATAGGGGTGGCAAAGGAAGTTAGGCCTCCATCCATCCAGCACAAACGTATGACATTATGAGACAAGAATGTCGGTCTAAACAGCTTTATAAACTTTTAAATTAACACCAGATACCGCCTGTTTCACTCTTGATTTCATAAAATGAAGCAAGCAGCAAGTTAACACTGGTTTAAACTCTCCTCAGTGGTTAAATGCTCTTTGTCTTACAGTGAAATAAATCATTTGCATCTGGGTGTGACTGTAAATAACACCACACGGATGTGTGGGACTTTTGCACAACTCTTATCTGCATATGCATATGTCTGAGTGTGTGTGTTTTTCATGAGAACTGCTTAGTGGGTGTTGTGTTGAGCAACAGCATATTGTCAGTGTGAAAAGCCCTGCAGCAATGTCCCAGCACTTGCTTTGCGCTGTAAGCGGCTCTGGCAAGTAAACACTGGCACAGACTGAAGCTCTAAACACCTTGTAAACAGCAGCACAGCTAAGAAGCCGTAGATGAAGGCTGTCACATTATACGGGCAGACTGAGTGGAGCAGACGGAGGTAATGATTTAGAGACAGGTAGGGAGTAGGCAGGAAGAGAGATCAACAAGCTCAACAAGCAGGAGTGGCCGCTCGATTTGCTCGAATGAATCTCTGACTGTCTTTGAGGGTGGTCTGGTGAGCTAACCTGAGTCTGCAAAGCGTGATTTAGAGATCAAAGTGTTGAGGAAGTGCCTATGTATGACTGGAAGGCTAAGGGTCAGGGGAAATGGGGCAGTCGGGGATGAAAGTGAGTTCCTTCTTGGACAGACACATCCACCATCAGATTCTGTGTTTTTTCTTTTCTCTGTCTGTCATCACCCCTTGCTCTTATTACTGTCTGGAGGCAGAAGCGATAGAAGAGAGTGACACTGACCGAACGATTCAGGCCCGGACAAATAACAGACCTCAGATTATTTGAATTTGTGAGCTTGGAGCCTTTGTTTTCTTTGCAGTCAGGCTCAACCGGGAAAGCTCTCCTCATTCATTTCAATTATCCCACAGCGCGCAGGCTTCCTTGCTAATTTTAACTTGCATGCATGAGCCCCTTTCCAGTCCTTGTGTGTAAACACGTCTAAACGCGACCATATGCACCGAGTGTTCAACAGGCACAGGAGAGTGTGTGTGTGTGTGTGTGTGTGTGTGTGTGTGTGTGTGTGTGTGTGTGTGGTTTGTGCATATCTAATTTATGTGTCAGCGCTTTCATCTGGGCACTAAAAAAAGAAAGTGAAAGACCATCAAGAATCAGAAAAAGGATCATATTTTATTAAAGAAGACACTCTCCACCTAATTGTCCCCAATTGAGCGATGATCAGCCCATCTCAGCAATCACAGTTTTCATGTTCGGCAGTAAAAAACGGCCATTGGTAAAGGGAGATGTGTACCGGGGGATGATGCACTTAAAATGTGTCACTTCAGCCCGTGAAGACCCCCCTCCAAACACTGATGTGTTTCGGCCCCATTAGTGTCATCAATAATGTAGCTCTGGACGGCCTTGAAACTGCCCGATGATCTCCACAATCAGCACTTTAGGTGTAAGCTTTTAGCGAGGATGGCCATTTCTCCCACTCCACAGCATGTCAGAGACACCATTTTTTTCCTGACCCTTTGCTGACTGTGGGTAAATTGCCAACATTTAGAAAGCTGCGTGACGGATTTATTTGTCTTTTTGAACATGCAACATTTCTGTGCGTAATTATCACCCTGCTTTATTGGTCCACTTCCCTCCTGATTTGAAACAGGTGTTTAAGGATATTACCAAAGCTATTATTAAGAGACCAAAGGAGGAAAGTCATAATTTAACTATCAACGGTTGCATCCTGTGCTGAGCCTTTGTTTTTACTTGTTAGGGTGCCATTTTTTGAGCATTGTTGGAGGGCGTCTGAGATTTAAGAATTCCATTGCCAACGATTGCTTCGATGTAATTGTTGTGCACATGACAATAAAGATCTTGAATGTAGGGGAGAGGCTTCCTCCACTGCCTCGGAGGACCTGCCAGGGGAAAATCTTCACTTCCTCTTTCTTCATCCTTCATGATCCAAAGTTGGAAGCGATCCTTGATGCTCTGTTTCAGCCCTTACGAGACAAGGCTGTGATTCTACTTTCCTTCCTCCTTTAAATCCCCAATGATCCCCGGTCCAGTCGGCCAGCGGGGCCCTTCTTAAACGCTACATTGACTTGTGCGGCTCTGCCTTTTCTCTGTTAGATCTTCAGTCAGTTTGCGGGGCAAGTTTTTCTGAATGGTTCACTAAGTGAGGCAGGTCCGGTTGTCTTGTCTCCCATGACAGCAGAGAAAAGTGGAGGAGACTGATAAATATTTCAGCGCTGCTGACGCTGGCACTCGGCCCGAGCCGGGATAGGGAGGCCACGAAGGCGGGGGGGGGGTTACACTGTCAGGAAGTGGGGAATTAAGGGGGGTCGTGGTAAATAAAGATTCACCCATATTTACCATGAAACAGGAAATGGATGTGTTGAATTTTACTCTTCAATTATTCATTTTGCACTTTAGAAAATGTATTTATAGGTTTAGTTTTCCAGGTAAGGTCAGTGTTTCAGCCTCTATCTTCCATATAAATCCCA
Organism: Oplegnathus fasciatus; assembly: GCA_003416845.1. NCBI lineage: Eukaryota > Metazoa > Chordata > Actinopteri > Centrarchiformes > Oplegnathidae > Oplegnathus > Oplegnathus fasciatus. The sequence continues at coordinate 633,906 of NTHP01000020.1, forward strand.
CTCAGCCTTATTTTAGTGTATGTGCTTCTGTGGGCTTCAGGTACATTAAGATTTTATCTGCTGAAACAAAAACAATATTGAAACCAATGAAAATGCATTTGCACCGGAAATTAAGTGCAACCTCCTGGGTATTTGAGCTTAATTGTTGAGTGTTTATCAGCGGTGAATACCGTTCCTGTACTGCAGAGCAAGATAATTGTTCACTGTTAGAGGCACAATAGGTTTTTCAATATGGCTTAATTAGCTGGATCAAATGAGTAAAGATGCATTGATGTAACAGTATACATGATGAATGAGCAGATCGTGCCCTTTGGTGCCTGGCTCTCTAATACCATTTTATCCGCTAATACAGACGATGAGTCATAGCAACAGGGGGGAGAGGGAGGAGGGGGGATGCTGAGAGAAGCAAGTACAGGATGGAGAAAAGAGGAGACACGACAAGAGTTGGTGGGATACGCTGGTGTGGAGGGGTGGGGGATGAGGGAGCGAACGAAAAGAAAAACACTCATCAGAAGTACAGTCCTGAGGGCCAGCCCGCATTACAGGAAAATGGAGCTGCGGTTTACAATCTACGCATCGTCTGCCACTGTTTACGGCAGGAATATGAAAAGGAATATGACGCGCAAGACAAATTCCTCATGACGTCAAACCAAAGATAAAGTCCAGACGCTTGTGAGGCTGCGACGTGTTTCTCTACAGAGTCCAGGCACCTCCACTCAGCCAATTTCCTGTTCCAGTCCAGTCATATGCAACATTTGATTATGACTATTAATTACCCTGCTCACTCTCCATCTACTGGTGTGACTGGATTTTTAACAACACTGATGCAAAAGCATGAGAAGTCCACTTTATTTCTCTTTTATTTTTGCACAGAGACCCATTTTTGTCAATTTCACGCCGCTACCTTTTCCAACATTGACTTTGTTTGACAGAGTTGGTTTATGTGAAATTGACTCGCAGTACTTTGTGCCTCTTTTTTTTTTTTT
>NTHP01000020.1:635068-671130 GCA_003416845.1 Oplegnathus fasciatus
TTTTTGTACCCTGTGGCACTGTCGCGCTCTATATGTAGAGAATTGGCTCCCTGCCCCTGTGCCCATTGCTGCAGCTCTTGAGTTCCTCCAGGCGAAGAATAAAAACTTCAAAGGGGTGAAATCAGCCAGACTTGAGATTCTTAATAACGTAGCACAACACAGAGATTAGCATCTTTTGTGCAAAGAAGTTCACAAGTTCAAGGATAATCGGAGTAATAAATTTTCTTTGGACAAATGGCCAGTCTGCAATCATTCCTCCAGAATTTCATAATGTCCCTCAAAATGTCACCCAGTTGATATTATTGTGTTCTGTTTTGCGCAAGAGAAGATTCTGGTGTTAAAGACTTGTACTCAACAATTGTTTATATGCACCATTTGCTAGTGTTTACATGTGTTGTCTGAATGGATTATGCAATCAAACATTGTTAAGTGTACTTTAAACATCTAAACAAGACTAATTTTGGATTTCTGCTCTGTCAGTTGCAAATCCTCAAACTGCCACAGTTAGCAAGTGCTTTTCAAAGGTAAGAAAATGTAACACTGCAGAGTGTGATACATTTGTCTCATTTCTTCAGCTCTCCCTGAACTACGCGGCGATGCTCGTGACCTATACTTTGACGTTTACTTAGCGCTCTGACATACAACAACATCTTAAAGGGCAAAAAGAGCTGCAGGAACGTGATGCAGAAACACCCCTGAATTGAGAAGAACATATTTATTTGCAGCATTTGCTCTTCTTCTTCTTCTTCTTCTTCTTCTTCTTCTTCTTCTTCTCCGTGATGTTGCAGTGTTGGCACCTCTCCCAGCTCTGGTCTGCAGAGCAAGTGCTAATGGTTCACAGCCTGAGCCGAGCTGTGAGCGAACACATTTGGACCCACTTACAAGCATCAAACATATGAATTCCTGCCTTATTTCTCAGGACACTCGATAAAGGCAAAACAGACACTTCATACAAATAAGCAAATTGGACAATAGGAATTTGTTTTGGCTTTAACATTCTTTTTGTTTGGAGTTCAGGGCCCGAGCTGCTATTAAAGGAACAGAAAATCAATGCGGATGTGTAAATAAAGATGATGTAAGTGCAGAAACTTTGCATTAATCGGGTCCAAGTGTGCGTAGTGCCGCTGATGACATGCAGTTTTGTAGCTGTGCATCAGTTTGCATGTGCATATACTGTATTTGATTGTCTCCAGATTGAACTTAATCCTCTTAAGTTTGACATATTTCAGGAAGTGGTGTTAAAAGTTACTTCTCCAAACCATTAAAGGATCACTTCGCCCAAAACAGTGAAATAAAACACATATTTTGACCTGATTGTGAGCAGATTGGAACCACATTGTTGGCAGTGAGGTCTGTTGTCATTTGTTATGTTTGTGGAAAGATGTTGCTTTGAGCACCACAAACGGGGATGTCAGCACAAACTTCAGCGGCAGATATCTCAAAACCTCAGAACATAAAACTGATGACTGAAAATGAGAGAATTTATAAACAGTTTATAAGTTGTAACTTGTCTTAGTTTAGCCTTTTATTTATTTCCAAAGTAAACAAAATATTTTACTGAATTGTTTTATAATATTACAAAAATGTGCGAAGAAAAAAAACATTCTTTAAACTGACACTGAGATGAAATGATTTGGGGACATTTTTTGCAAAAGAAACTTTGGAGTCGCATTGTCAATGTGTAAATTAAATAACATCTGAGTTGTAACCAACAGCTTTATTAATAGTTAATAAGTAACTTACTATAATTATATTATAGATCAGTTATAAGCAATTAATTAAAATAACTTTTGGGCTGCAGGAAAAAATCCCTCTGGCTGGTGTCTCTTCTGTTATTCTATTTTGTAAAAATGCTCTTGAAGTTCTCTCTCTCTTCACAACCTGGCAACCCAGAAGTTGTTTATATTAATGGCTAATAACAGATCTATATAGAATTACGTAATGACCATTAATTAAGCCATTTGTTACAAACGTATGAAGGGTGTCTTATTAGAAAGTGGTATCAGTGTTTTTTCTTTGATTTGATCAGAATGTACAGTAGTTGACAGTCTTAACTTTAACTCTTTTCAATTCAATGAAGTGAGTTTGATCAGTTCAGTGCTCGTACGTGAACAAATTAGATGCAAACAATGAAAAATCTCCACTCACTGTCCAAACACTGGGCGCAGACCGTCTGCGTGGCGCCGCATTTCCTCACCACTCCCTCTCCAGGTGGACACTCCTGGCAGCATTCTCCACCGGTGGTGTACTGGCCAGAGTCACACGGGAGCAGCACCGCCCGCTCCGTCTTGGACGCCAACACTAACGCCACCTGGCACACCGAGACGGCAGTACAGTACATCAGAGCAGCACAGGGAGAGAGCAAACTTTCACACATATACAAACACACACACAGCACATGGCCACTGTGACTTAAACATACACAGCAAAACAAATTGATGAAAATGACTGCCAGGTGTCCAACCTGTTCCTTAAATCCACCCGCTATCAGGACTCATCATAAATCATGTTGTCCCCACCTATATTAGACACACTTTGAACAAGGCAGTCGTCTAAACTGCCTTAATAGCTCCCCTGAAGGCACATCAGCTCTAATAGTAAACTTATGATACACTCCAGCCCCGGCAGCAACCATAAAATCATGTGTGCACAACATTATACACATGCCCGTCCTAATTACTGTCTAAAGGTGAGAGTAGCTGTGAACATCAGCCTCTGCTTCAGATCAGCGTTTGCACACACACACACACACTTGTTCTTCTATACTTGTGAGGACTTTTTAAAGGGAATAATGCATTCCCTACCACCTGACTCCTGACTTTAACCATCATAACTGCATGCTTAAATCCATCCCTTAGCTTGAATCTATCTGTAAAAACTTAATCCTCTAATAGCACCATAAAGAAGCCTTAATAGTACAATTTGATGATTTACTTTGTGGGGAATGTTTGTAATGTTTGTTCACATACACACTTTATTCTGAAAAACAAACCTTCATTCACAGGTGAGTTGATAATTGTTTTCACTTTAGATAATAAGACTCTTTAAACGTCTCTCCGTCCTAACTTGCATATCAATCACAGATACACATTTTATCACCTTGAATGCATGCAGCATACAGCCATCGTACTGTAAATGCACATGCATTTGCTGTATGTTTCTCTTTCTCCATGACACATGCTGTAAGTATTTCCATACATGGTTTAGTTTAAACTTCCTTCATTCACAATTTACCTCTGCCTCGTCCTGTCTAATCTGGCTAATCTACTCCAGTTATCACCGTCTTTCTCTCCCTCCTTCTCTTGTTGCATTTTCTCAGTCCTCTCTGATATGAATGCCACGGAGCTCTACTGGCAAAAGAACTGAGGCTTGTTCCGCTAGTGTGTGTACATACAACAGTGTTAAATAAAAGGAATTCATATCCAGACGTTTTAGAACAAAGAAAATCATTATTCTGAAACACTTTCATGTCCTGTGGCTCTTATTATGTAACGAGCAAAAGCTCATTTCCACTTAATTCACATTTGCTGAGACATCAATTCAATCTTTTCTGTCTTTCTCTCTCTCTCTCTCTCTCTCATTCGTCCCTCCCCTCCCCTCCCCTCCCCTCTCTCCTCTCTCTGCTGTCCCTGCTTTCATTCAGAAACAGATGTACTGAGCAGCCAGCAGCTCTCTCTCATTCTCGCTCCTCTTGCTCAATATTTCCCCCTTTCTGTCATTCCACTTTTTGCTTTCTAGGTGCATTTCTCCTCCCCGTCATTTCTCCTGACTTTACAACCTGTTATCTCAACATTTCTGCAAGACTCTCAGTTTTTATTTGGGTATATTATCGGGGTTAAAGTAGAGGTTTTGTCTGCAAAAATGAACTTTGGATGCAGCCCAAAACCTCAAGAGGGTTCCCTCTAGTATCTGCAGGGGAAGGATTCATGTGCCTGACTGCTGCGCCAGCTCCCTTTCCTGTGACATCTCCCTGGAAAATCACTCAGCTCAAATACAGATTAATGGCATATTCAGCGGGATATTTGTTCACCAGCAGCAGGAACATGCATCTACACACGCACACTCGCAAAAAAACATACGGTGACCCAGCTGTGATATGCTTGGTTTGTACTCTTCTCAATTTCATGGCCAATTTGAGAGTTTATTTCTAAATTTAATTCTACCAAAGTGCACCCGACCGTCGCCACCCTTTAAACCAGCTGTCATAACAGAGTGTCCCCTCACATCCAGGGCTGCTCACGTGATGACTGAGCTGCACAGCCCAATTAGACCAGCTGCCGTGGACATACCAGAGTGCTGGGAGGATGTGCCCTCTGTGCTTTATCACCACCGTCCTCCATAATCAACTCTTTCACATTATCAGAAGAGCCTCATGTTTTATGTCAAAATCAGCCAAACAATTAGCAGCTCGTGTCGGATAAGAATTTAATGAATCAATTTACTTTCCATAAGCTGCAGCATCTTTATCTCTTCTTCTTTTAAGACCCAAATACCCCAAAATTAAACTACAAATTAGAAATAAATTACTTCTACTCATTAATGCTATTAAAGTCTGGGCCAAGGTGCCTGTCAGCAGACTGTTCCTGGATGTGATGCAGCCCATTGTGAGGCAGAAATCTCAATTTTCCAGAAACTAATCCGAGCAGGGCTGTCTAACTTTTCCTCCCTGGATGAAAACCAAGGGTGCGTGTATGAGTGTGCATGTAGGGGTATGTGTATGTGTGGAGATGGAGGGGCTATAATATAACCTGGGCACAATATCGCCTGCAAATCAGTTGTTGGTGTTTAGCTACACGCAGTACCTGCATGTTTAGCAGGAAAAAAACAGCACATTGGTCCTTTAATGTGGCATTTTTAGAGGGAAACACCACAGCACTGATACAGCACACATTTAAACCCAGTTCAAAATATCATAGAAATATCACAGGCATCTCAAAATGGATTATTAATCCCATGTAGAGCTCTGAAGTCAAGAAAAACTCACTACAAAAGTCCCAGCAGGATTATTAATTAGAAATGTCACAGAGTAAGGTCTTCATACAAATTAAGCTCCAGTGGGGATATTAAAACCACCATATAAAAACATCAGTGAAAGGAAATCTTAAAAAATAATATCACAAAGTGCATATGGTCACTAAAAACTCATCTACAGCCTCTGCAGAGTAATAAAGCAGTATTATGAGAATATTACAGCAAACACGCTCTATAGGCTGCTGTACAGGCTACTTACCAAAGCGCACAAAATCACCAGCGATAAGGTAGTAGTCATCCTGCGTCGCCTGCTGGAGTCACATAAAACAGATCTTGTGCAGAGAAGGCAGCGCTATGTGGAGGAGGAGGAGAGCCGCTCAGCAGGAGTGCTCATTTTAATCCCAGCGGCACGGATTTTTATCAATGAGTCCGCACCATCACGCGTCTGTCCGGGACCTCTGGACTGGAGTCAGATGCGACTGTCGGTGCACCCCTCAGCACCACCACCACCACACACTACCTCACAAACACACACAGAGAAGAAGAAGAGGAGGAGGAGGAGGAGACCGTCCTGTCCGGAGTGCTGCTCAGCTGCAAGTGCACTGCGGAGGAGGCGAGAGGAGAGAAGAGAGGGGGCACGTCCACACTCCAGTTTATTACCCCTGATACTCCTGCAGTAAGACAATACAACCTGCTTCTCTCTCCCTCTCTCTCTCTCTCTCTCTCTCGCTCTCTCTCTCTCTCTCTCTCCCCTGCTTTAATCTCACGTGAGGTCTGATTCAATGCAAAAGTGACATAAAAATGATTTACACTTATTGCAAACATTAATGTCTGACACATTCAGCAGCATTACACCCCCTCCAGGTATCTCTCTTAGTTATATACAATGTGGCCAAAAGTATGTAGACACCCTTTTCCAGGTGCTTTTGTGTACTTCAGGTCTGGAGCTGTTTTTCATGTATTGTGCTTGTCCCATTAGTTCCAATTTAAGGGAAATCTTAATGCTACAACATACTGTGTCTAGCCTGGTCAAACGAGCACGAACTGATGAAGCCTCTTGGATGAGAGGTGAAACGTCTTCACAGACAAAACCAAAAAATCCAGTTGCGTTCGATTCAGTTTCCTTGAGATAACTATGACCTGGATGAATGAGAATATTCACAGGCTTACTGTGCAATAATATTTTGTGACAGTATCGTTTGTGTGTTTCAATATGACAGTCCCCCCTGCATACACAAAGCCAGGTCCATCGAATTTGACTGACCTGCACAGAGCCCTGACCTCAACCCCACCCAACACCTTTGGGATGAACTGGAACATCGACTGCAAGCTCTGTCTTATTGGCAAACATCAGTGTCGGACCTCGCTAATGCTCTTGTGTCTGAATGGGAGCAAACCCCTGCAGCCATGTTCCAAAATCTGCGTGGAGAGCCCGAAACCGAAAGAATGGAAGCTGTTAGAGCAGCAGATTAATGGGATTACAAGTTTAACAATCACATATGGGTGTAATATTAGTGTCCACATACTTTTGGCCATATAGTGTATGTCTCTTCATGACCTAGTCTGATTTTTAATTGTTGTTGACTCTGTGCCAAAGGCTGTGCTACAGCTGTAATTTGTGGCGGTGTTGTGCTGGGTTGCATTATCTTCACGTGTGTTTCTAATATTTTCTTCTTCTCCAAATATGTAAATGAGGCAGGCAAAATATTAGAAACACCCTCCCATATAATCCACTCCAAAACAAAACCACCACAAAGTACAGCCTCAAAACTTGTCCTGAGAATTGGGTCACCACACAAACGACCAAAGAATGGACTGTAGGGATAACAGGTGTTTCTACTTTTCTACTTCTTTGCTCTCCGTGTCTGATGAATCTGTGGCACAAAATCTCACTTTTTAAATTGACTTTGTGACTTTATGTCTGTGCAAAACAAATGCTTGTGTGTCTTAGCTAATTACTAAACAACATCCAAACATATTCCCATCAGTCAGTTTAAGGTACTACAAGGTACATTTTCATCATGCACCACAAGAGGGCGACTCAGCCGAGCTCAGATCAGCAGCAGCTCACACTCAGATTTTGTGTGGTGATCTGGAGCTTAACAATGAAGGATGAGGTTGTTCTTCCCCAAAGAGGAGTCTCTTCACTGAGGGATGTGAAAAGGCTTCATTTCCACTGATCTGCGGTGTCACATGATACTGCATCATACTGCTACACAATTTAAACATGGCAATTTAGATTTCATGTATCTGTAGTCCCGGGACTGTACTGTAAATGTGTCTGTGGTGCTCAAAAGTGAGTTTATAGAATATCATCCTACATAACAAGACTTTATACATTATTTTATTGTGATAATTGAATAGTATTCTTCTATTTTTCATGATATCCTGTACCATACAGTATCATGTAGTTTTTTTGGAAACCTGCTGAACACGTTGAGGTTTGTTGAGATTGGAATCACATGAATCCATTAAGCACTGTCTGCTGCATCACAGATATGTTTTTGTCAAGATGATACTAAATTTGGTGCGACCACTCCAAAACCACTAATGCACGTCTAAGCATTGTAATTGTGTTTGATGCTCATTGAGGTACTTAGGTTTACACTTAAGGAAAACCAGTGTTGATGGATATTGATCCAAGACAATGTCACGGTGAAGCAGCTGCAGTCACCAAAAAATCCAACCTTTTCCCCCGATCCCCTCCCTGTACAATCCTCCTGACCTCGCTTCTTCCACCCTCTCCACGCCGATCGTCAGCTCAGGGGACGAAGAGGCCGATGCCCCTGAACCAGCAGCAGCAGCAGCAGCAGCAGCCACAGGGTGATTTAGTTACACTGTTGAGATCCGAATGCTCTCCAGTATTGATCTTGGGACACATCAATTTTCCCACTTCCTACATCCTCCTTTGAGATCACCCCTGCAGCACCTCTGACTAACCCCCATTCTGATGACTCTGACAGCACTCTTCTCCATCAATACAGTCGTCTTTGATATTGTATTCACATGTCGAGTCCTTTGAATCCAGTATTTACTGTCACCACAGTCAGGGAGTAAAGCCACTTTATCACCGTGGGTGTGCAGGTACTCAATGATCGGGTGTAGCTGCAACTCATCTGTCAAATAAATGCTAATAATTAATATTAACAGCCATGTTGTTGATATTGTTTGATTCCAACAACAGTGTAACAGAGATGTACTACAGCTCAAGGCTGAAATGAATCCACCCACCAGCCAGAAATAGAGCTCACATTCAGAGGACATTTTTCTATTAGTAGTGTCACGGCTATATGGATATGTGCTGACAGGGCCTTCGGTGGGATACATGTATTTTTCTCTGTATGTATCACATTTCCAGCCGTATTATTGGTCAGCGAAAGGAAATGTCATGTCAGGCTGCAAGGTCACTAATAAAATACAATCTTGATGAAGACGGCTTGCCGTCCAGCAGAAGTCGCTACAGCGAGAGCAACACATGAAATTAGTTGGAACACAGTTTTATGTATTGTGTGGAAATTACTGCTGTTAGTTTTTAACTTATGTGATGATCATCTGATGATCTTAAATACATCTCACTACCACAGGTACACGCTTTGGCGGCTGAAAATGTTTATTTTGAAAAGTAAAATGTAAAATTCTAAAAGGTAAAGTATATTTACTCAAGTACTGTACTTAAGTACAACTTATAGGTATAGGTACTTTACTTCAGTAGTTGTACTCCACTGCAAATAGGAGACGAACACTGTGGTTTTTACTCCATTACATTTAATTGACAGCTCTAGTTACTAGTTACTTTGCAGATTCAGATTAATACAAAATACACAATCAACTAATAAATTGTGTTTATTATAGTATTATTATAGATATATATAAACTAGTTAAAATTAGCGTCACCTTTACCAGCTGCAACATTAATGATGCTTACATCATCAATGTTAATTAATGCATTAATACTTAGAATTCAATAATATAATATTCTGAAATGGGCAACGCTGTCTTCATAATAATAAGCCAACAGCAAGATATAGTTCGGTAGCAAGGCCAACATAAAGGGTTACATTATAAGCCAGTCCACCATGACCTAACTCTATACCACCATGGATTATAAAACCACATCTCGCATTGTATTTCATAAATAGAATAGACATATTAATACCTGTCTAGGAGGAAGAAGGCCAGTTCAGGATCGGTTCTGAATCCTTTCAAATCCCACAATTCTCTCCATCTGTTGAATGACCAACCAACGTTGGCTCATGTTTTCGCCTGTGCTCTATCACTGTCCCTTTTAGCTTTTCTTTGTTATTCAGTCAATTCTTTTCCTTTTCTCTTATAACGTAAAAAAATTAAATTCTCTAAAGAAAAATCTCCTCCTGCTTCCTTTTAACTGGCTAACGTACTACTCACTGCCACACTTTGCCGGGAAAATGTAAACATTGGCTCTTCTGGTCTGGTAAATCGTTTCGCCTGATTTCGCAGACAAATCTGACCCGGGGACAGGAATAAAGAATAACTAATAGAAATAGCCAATCTTCTCGCTGTTGGTCTCATGTTAGGCTAAAACAACATTCTAAATAAGTGATTTACTGTTGGCTAACTGTTGTGTATTTCACATTTTACATTGTTTGTAACTGCCGTTTAGAACGACACATAGAAGCATTTTCTGATCTGACGGCCCTATCGGCAGGACGATATCACTTGTCTGTGCCTTTCACAACCGTTACAAAGTACTGTTGACAAACAAATCAATTTTATGATGTGACAACGATGTGGATAAGGTTCGTTTGGTACAAAAACAACTTGGTTAGGTTTAGGGAAAGATTATGGTTTGGGTTTGAATATGCACGTAGTTAAAGGAAGGAAGACATGGTGGTTTGAGTTAAAATGATTAACTACTAGTTTAAGGTTTCGGGACCTTCATCATCATGATACTAATAATAAACAAATCAAATGGGAAACTACAGCGGCCTGTGATGAAGTTCGATGTTTTGTCGACCGATCCATCCAACCCGATCTCTCTGTTGAACTATAACAACGTCATTTGACTTCCTTCTTTGCTCCGGTCATAACTCCTACAGCCTCTGGAGGTCTTTGTCACTTGAACATAAAAACATATGTAGTTTTGGGGAACTTGCTGAAAGGACTGATGTGTTTTGACAGAGACACATTGTTTAGACTGTCTACTGTAGAACATTGAATTTCAACTGAAACAAAGACTGAGGTTAAAGTAATGACTCTCAGCTTAAAGGGTCTTTGAAGGTGTTCACGTCCATGTTGGATGAACAGTGTAGGAACTGTAGGCCTTTATATACATATTCCCTCTAATTTTTGACCACAGTTCATAATCTGTTCCTCCAATTCAGGTGCAAACAGCCTCAAATTAAAGTTGAAAGCCAGGTATTTAATCTCAGCCATTGTTTCCTTTTGGTTCCAATATGTTCAGAGCTAAAACAACAGAAAATGTGTCAGTGCTTTGAATAGATCCCAATAAACCCCTCAGATTCTCTGGTGGTTCTCAGATGTGGTAGAAGCATTTTTGGCTGTGCACGTAAAGAGCAGAAATGATCCACATAATCAATCACTTCTTGGTTGTCGTTCACATCCTGATTGCAGGAGTAAAACAAATAACGTCCAGGTTAACGACACTTTGTTAAAATCGTGGCTTGAGATCTAAAGGAAACCGGCTATGTATTCAAACTGGAGGAATGTATTTCTTCTCTTTGATGGATATCTTGATGGATATAAAATACAGATGTTGTTGCTGTTTAGACACAGATAAGTCCAGTCAAGACAAGAGGCTTATCCTTCTGCAGTTTAAAGACAGTGTGAACCTGGTATGATGTTACAACAGGGCCGTGATTTCTTATCTTTGTGCTGTTGGGGTGACAGATTGAGGCTGATATAAGAGTTGGATGGCCACTGTATAAAGTTATGGCCCAGCATGCATTGAGGGAACTCCAGAGGGTGGACACCACATGTTTTGAACAGTCTGCCAAGTAGGGGATAGGACATCACCTGTGACTAGTTACACATCTAAAAACAAGACTTATAGCTCCCATTCAAAACAGGGGAGGAGATGCTTTCACCCTTCACAAATCGTTTGCAAATATAAACCACAAAAAGTACATGCGAAAAGCTGGAGCTGAGCCAGAGCTGCAGGGGAACGTACACTTTTCTCTTGGCAGCCTGTCTTTACGCTGTCATATTCATGGTTGGGGTTTTTTCTCCTTGGTTAACTTTAACTCTGAAAGATTGCCCACGTCCAGAAAGTTGAGCTCAAATATCAGAGGTTCAAAGAGAAGAATAAAAATGGATTTTTAAGCAGATGATCCCATCAGAGTCATTTTACTGGACTTGTTACAGCATTATTACAGGAACCAGAGAGCTTTTCTTACAAAAATGTCCCCATATATCACATATATTTATGTAAAACAGATACAGTAAATGCCAACTGAGCATCGCGAACTTTTTCATCTCAAAATTCCCGGTTTATTTTTGACCCTAGTCTGGCTCAAGTTGTAATCAATGGTTTTGAATATGTGGCCAATGGCGGCGTTTTTTCTTTCCCGTGGCTCTCCAACATTTCCTGCTGATATATTTTGAGGAAAAAAAGAGGAAGTCTGCCAGCACTTACACACATTTTCAGGCTGTTTTACATGTTTCAAGACACATGACTGGGCTTTTTTTACCAGCTCTTTTCACTCTGAGAAGTGCTGAGTGAATTAGCAAAGCATAAATTAACTCCCCTGCGAATTACAGTAGGTGAGTGATTAAAGACTTCCACTGCGATTGGATCTGCTGAACAGGCTGAGCCCTAATTTCTTCTTATGTTATTTTCATAAGCACTGTGTGTTTCTGTGTTTGCAAAAGGAGCTGTCCCCCCTGGGTAATGTGCATCAATAACTCATGTTTACTCTGCGTTTTTACAAAGCCAGATTTTTCTGTCCGAGTTCAAGAGCAAATTTATTGGAAACACTGCTCTGCACAAAAATCAAAGCAGAGCGTCCAAATTCAAGACTTTTCATCATTGCAGTTTCCCTCTCATCTGTTGTTCTTGGATGTTCAAAGCATTGTTCTCAGCCATATACTTCCAAATGTACATTCCATAGTGGAGGAGCAGGAGAGCTGACCTGCAGCCAACAGCTCACGTGGGACGCCAAGTTGGAGGCAGACATCAGAAAGCTCAAGTAGCAGCATAACAGTTAACATAAATTACACAAATTCCTGTGTAGATTCCAAGAAACAAACAAGGAATGAATCAGGAACTAAATGCTAATTAACAAGAAGCACCAAGGAGCTCCCGATTAAGTCTGAATTAAAGACTGTGCACAGTAGTGAACAAGTATGTAATGATTAGTTCTGGATCAGCATCAACATATTAAAATGAATGTGCTATATATGATCCGCCACTTTGGTCCAAACTGAAATATCTCAACAACTATTGGATGGATTGCCATGAACTTTGGTGCACATATTCATGGCGCCCAGAGGATGAATCCTACTGACTCTGGCAACTCATGATCTCTTGACAAATATTGGATGGATTGCCATGAAATTTGGTACAAACATTCATGTCTCCCTCAGGATGAATAGTAATCATTTTGGTGATCCTGTACACTTTTCCTCCAGCGCCATCATCATCATCATCATCATCAGAATTGTAATCTGTCCGATACTTATGATTAAATACATAAATTAAATTCCCATCAGCCTCTGCTGTACTTTGTGTTTAGCACGTCAGCATGCTCACATGCTAAACTAAGATGGTGAACATGGTAAACATTATACCTGCTAAACATCAGCATTTATCAGCATTGTCATTGTGAGCATGTTAGCATGCTGATGTTAGCATTAAGCTCAAAGTACTCACACAGATGCTTGCATGGCTGTAGACTCTTAGGCTTGATGTCTTTTGTCATACATTCCAAGTGATAAGCATAAAACCCCTCCTGGCCCATGGCATCTGTGGCCATTAGTGAGGTCATGGCTTATTTTCCAACTTAACACAGTAAAATTAGTTCTTTGGAGCTGGGAAAGCTCATTAAAAATCTGCTTTTGATGATACACAATAGGCATATACAGTATATCTTTATTTATGTGTTTTCATTAGAAGTTATTTTTCCAATTAAACAATAATTTAGACCAGAGTAAAAAGTTAATTTACTCCAGCACAACTTTTTTATTACATATGTGATAAGACACATGTTGCATCCAACTTTCTGAGCGTGAAATGTGCCGTTTGATCCAGAAAACTCTCTAATCCTTTGCAGGGATAAAACAAATGACTTCCAGAGAACTTGTGTGAGGTCAGATCACAACTTCTAAAACAATAATTTGGACTATAAGCAATCTTAAATAAATGCCATTACATAATCGCATGCTGTTTGTTCAGGTAGCATCACGAAGTGAGAGCAAATGAGTGACCACAATTGGCAAGTGTCTGGCCACCATAATAACAGGCTATTCATTTATTAGCAGTTAGTTCTGGATTTTCTCCTCTCTTCTTTCTGGGTAGCTACTCAGGCTTTTGTGCACCCAGTTGTAAAGTGTTACCAGCAAATATTTAAATTACAGGTCCTGCATAAGCACCTCCATTAGTGTGGCGCTTATGACCCTGATCCGCATGTGCAGGATGACCGTATCTTGTCAGAAAGCCTGTGTTTCCTGGCAGATTCTCTGTAGACCCCAGAGGCTCGTGTTCTGCACTCCCTCTGCGTCCCAGACAGCCACAGGATGCAACAGAGGTGCAGTAAAGCATCTGAGTCCAGCCTCAGCCTTGTCATATTGCTGACCCAACACACACAGACACTAAACACCAATCCTTTCATACCTGACAAAACCAGACAGAGACATACAGGGGATGGTACCATTGAGCAGGTGCGCTGTCACATTCCTGGACAGCCGTAAAACAGCCGCCAGTGCTCTTCCTGCTTCTGTCTCCACATGGCCGGCAGTCGGAGCGTGCTCACCTCCACACTCACCCTCAGATCCCCTGCTGTCACGGCGTGGGGAGGCAGCGGCACGAAAGCACCAGGTTGTAAAACATGTGACCCCTCAGAACAGATGACCCTGATGTACCTGGGAACCAGGAGCTGAAAAGTGCAGAAGAACAACAACAAAGACAGGTTGTATTTACACAGGTGATGCTCAGGAAACTTGTACACAGATCATTTTACTGACACACTCACTGCAAAAAATGTCCATCTTAACAACTCATTTCATCTCATGTTTACTTTTTAAATTATTTGTCTTGGTACGAGTGGAAAATGTCTCTCAGGAGATTATTCAGAGTTTCCATTGCAGCATCCGGAATTTGGAAACAAGTGTCTTTGCCATGCAGATCGTTTGGGTCTTTCGAGGTTAGTTAATAGGTACCATCTTTTTTGTAAGAGTTTTGGATTATCCAGAGTAACCAAGAAAAACATTGGTGTGTATTTCCAGAAACAATGTACTGGTTCCTCAGAATAACCACAGACCTCACTGTGAACAGTTGGAACTACTTTCTACCGAAGAAATAGTCCCCATGAAAACTGTTGACGGAGAGGTTATCCAGAGTTTGTTCCCACACTGTATTCGTGAGTAGCAGAAAGATATAAATCTCTCAAAACCTGCGTAGATAAAACAGAAACTGTATATATATGGTATATATGGCTAGGAAAAGGCTTTATGTAACCATATCTGTACTACGCCTGGTCATAATAGTCCTCATAGGAATAATAATCAGGAGGGTAAGAATAACCTCCCCACTGACCTTAAAGGGTAAATGGAAAACTAATTATTTTCTAATATAGGTGAACTGCCCATTTCACACTCGGTGGTTAATGTACTACAATTTTTTTTCAGTGTTGGGGACTACATAGTCATTACTCTGCTGCACTGCAGCTGCACTGAGAATAGTTTCAAACATAATGCCGATTTACAGTAAGCAGAAAGGATCATATACACAGATCATTTGCTGTCCTCCACCAATAATTTAATTTAATGAGAAAATCATTTAAAAGGTTTTGAAGGCAACGTTGTGTGGAATTTCCCAGTGACTAAAAGAAGCGACTTTCTACCTCCCTTCAGACGAGGCAACCTATTTTCCAAAATTGAGCTTGATTGGTTTTGCAAAAGTTTCTGGAGAACTGTAATGGCAGATCACTTTTCTGATACTGTTCAGGGGACCAGACGATGCTTTGATTGTTGGGCTGCCTTTTTTTACTTTATTCTCCTTCTGTTGTATCTCATTAACTTTTTGATCATCATTTCTTTTTATTATCCCACAGGGGTACTTTAAATTTAATTGTCATATTTTATTGCGTAATTGTTGAGTTATTGCCTTGATCATTTTGTTCCTCTTGAAAAATGACAATAAAGATAAGTTCATAAAGCGGTTTTGAGAGCATCCTTTTGCTGGTGAGTAATAAAACAGTTTCTTTATTCCTCAGCCTCTGCTCTCCCTGGAGTGAAGCGAAGCACCGCCTCAGATAAAACCATTTATGATCCACTGTAATCGAGAGAAGTAGTTCTTATCTGCTTTCTTACTTGCTTTTCTCCATCCTCTTCATGGTGACGCTTCAGCTAACCATTATAATCAGCCAAATGGATGAGCTGCTCTGCTCAAGGTGATGGTGATGGAATATTGATGGTGTTGTGTGATTTTAAACCTTGATGTCTATCGAGACATTATCCCCTGCTCTTTGAGTGCATCAGGCACCTCAGTAGATAAATGTGCCGTTTCCTCACCATCAATCAGAAAAGCTATTGTTTTGAAGCACAAATAGTGATTCAAATATATTCAAATTTGAGGATGCAATTATATTCTCAATGTTTACTCAAATAGAAGAAATAGAACATCTGCATAATACCCCTGCAGATATTTACATTTCACTTGCCTTGCACACATTTTGTCTCACGCGAGCACAACGTCCTGGGATCAAAGGAGTTTAATGTCTGTGAATGAGGCAGGACATTGTTGTTTTAGGCTTCCTTAGGTCCGTATGAGCATCCTGGGATCGTAAAGACCACCGCTGTTTGACTTCTTAAGCACCTGGAAGAAGGTGGAAGGAGACAATAGAGGGACGCACCAGAGGCCAAAAGATAAATCGAAACAAATGAAAAGACGTGTTAAGAGCAAAGAAGAGCAGAAAAAGAGAGTAAAAAGTGAGCTGTTAACTGAGAGCAACCCAAGGATGAGTATTGACAGCAGGGCACAGAAAGGAGAGTAATATGATTAGGTGGTTGGATGGTATTGAATAGCAATCATAGATAACCTGATCTTCTTTCTCCACCTTCCTCCAAGCATCCTTTACTTCCAGAATGTGA
Organism: Oplegnathus fasciatus; assembly: GCA_003416845.1. Taxonomy (NCBI): domain Eukaryota; kingdom Metazoa; phylum Chordata; class Actinopteri; order Centrarchiformes; family Oplegnathidae; genus Oplegnathus; species Oplegnathus fasciatus. The sequence continues at coordinate 651,344 of NTHP01000020.1, forward strand.
TCGTCCTGAGCTCTGGACTTCCACAAACAGCTCAATACTATTAAATAGTAATGAAGGCTTTAATTAAGATGCTTAATCATGTTTTGTTCATGTGAATCCATGTGTGCAATTCGGTATTTCCTCATCTTGATTGGATTCTATTACTGCATGCATGTAAAGCTAATGGGTACATTTGTGTATCATGTTTGTTAGGTGTGTAGTCATGTTGTGTTTCCGTCCCCTCATGTTTTTCGTCTCATTGGCAGTGATCAAAGGCCGTAACCTTGTGTGGGTCGGTCATGTTCACTCAGCCAGCATACATGGCTGGCTGCTAATGTCCTGGAAATCCTCAACACAGACACAAAATAAACCTTCGTAGTGTGTGTGTGTGTGTGTGTGTGTGTGTGTGTGTGTGTGTGTGTGTGTTTCTGCATGCAGTCCATGTATTGTGTGTGTCCATTTACCACAATTCTCGGCTCTTAACATAAAATCTGTATTCATTCGCCAGGTTTTCTTTCCTGTTCTTGTTTTCTTCCATCACTTCCATCTCTCTTTACACAACGTGCATCCCAATAACCTCTTTACTTCCCTTTATGTTGTTGTCATTCAAGCCACAGAGCTCAGGCTTCACCATTCAACCATACATTTCTTCCTCGGGAAACAGGCCAACGGCTGCAGCATCGTATAGCTCCAGACGATTAAAGTCAGTCATCCAAATACAATGTGAGAGATTGTATCAATGCCAGACTAAATTCATGGATCCTGCCATGTATAAAATAACCTCTATTAGCATGTTAATGTGACACAGCAAATAAACACATGCACATTCTAGCCTATAAACCAGTGGTTCCCAAACTTTTTGGCTTGTGACCGTTACAATGAGGCAATCCTCTACTTATGACTCCTTGTCACACTATAAGATGTGCAATTATTGGCCGAGTTATATTTGAATGCAGTTCAAGCATAATGTGATTTTCCGTCCTGAGATTGTTTCATTTGAATACATTTGGGGGCATAAAGAGGTAAAGTTCCCAAGATTTGACCCCATCAAACCAGAGCCTCCATGTTGGAAGCACTCCTCAAAACACATTGAAAGTTAAAACAAAACTAGTCTACAGCAGTGAGGCTGTACTTAGGTAGAGCAGTGCTTTTAGCTAAATGCTAACATCAGCATGCTAACTATGACGATGCCAACATGCTGTTTAGCAAGTACAATAGTTACCATGGTCACCATCTTAGTTTAGTGTGTTAGCATGCTAGCATTTGCTAATTAGCATTAACCACAAAGTACAGCTGAGGCTGATGGGAATGTCATTCATGCAGGTATTTGGTCATGAACCAAAGTATTGGACTAATTAAAAATTTGACCTGATGCTGGTGAGTTAAGGAGTCACCCAAGTTTCTGCAATTCATCCTGAGAGGGACATGAATGTTTGAACCAACTTTCATGGCCATCCATTCAATAGTTTTTGAGACATTTCACTAAAACCATGAATGTCAACCTCATGGTGCCGCTGGAGGAAAAGTCAGGGGATCACCACATTTATTAGGAAATATTGTCTGAGAACCATGAATGTCGCTAAAAGAAATTGTTCCAATTCATTCAGTAGATCTTGAGATATTTACTTAACTTTACTTAACTTTGACCTGCTTGTGGTTCTAGATGAAAAGTCAGGGGAGTTATTAGTTATTAGGATTCACCCTCTGAGGACCATGAATGTCTGTACCAAACTGCACGACAATCGATCAAATAGTTGTTGAAATATTTCAGTCTGGATCAAAGTGGTGAACTGACCGACAGACCAACATTTCCATTCTGGGGCTACGCTGCTAGCATGGCTAAAAATCTGTTAGACATTGATCTTGTGACCCCTTTTGCAGGGTCTCCAGTTTGGAAAACACTCCTCTAAACATGAAAATGTTTTCTCATGTGTGTAGAGCCCAGACCCTGTTTCCACGCCATTCATGCTTTGCTGTTACACTGCAATCCTGCACACAGACAGTGATGATGTTATAAGAGCACAGGGGTTTAGATTCTCTATGATATATTTCTTATCTAAGTGCTACTGACATATTGCAGTGATAAAATGCTGTGAAAGCATTCTGCTTCGATGGCTGTCGTTGGGAGCTAAATGTCTGAAGGTGAAATCCACTTCAGGGTCAAACCACAAACCCAGTAAGCCTCCATTGATTTACAGGGGGGCTCTCCTCTCATCCCTCTCTATAATAGCTCTTGTAATAGCCGCTTGTGAAGCAGATGGCATCTAAATTTTTTACATACAACTGTGTTGCTTTTCCTCTTTTGTGGTCTCCAGTCGCGGGGTTAATGATTTAACGAGTGAGACCTTCTGAGAAACAGACACATATTCAAAATGGAACTGGAATTCGGTCCGCTGGTGTGCAGTTATTTCCCTTAATTGTTTCCTGAACTTTGCCCTTGAGGTTTTCCCTGACCCGGCATATCCTGATGGGGCTCAATGACAGACGTGGATTTGGAAAGATGGAAGAGGGTGAGTCCAGAGTGTGTGTGTGTTTGTGTGTGTGGCTGTTCTGGTCCAGACCAGGTGGCAGCAAAGCCAAATGTACCTCATTTACTTCTGACACACACTCCTCCATCACCTCCACACTTGAAGCCTGGACTTATTCAGATTATTCCTGAACCATTCCAGTGAAATTGTTCCCAACAGGCGAAATGTGACGTTGTAATGGGGTCTCAAAGAGGCCAGAAGTTCCCACATAATGTCTTGTGCTTCCTTGATTGATAATAGTTTGGAATCAGAGCTGAAGACTTCACTAAAACAAGGATTTGACGTGGACTTGGCTGCTGTGAGACTGACTCATGAAGACTTAATTTACGTCCAACCTGTTGTCCATCTATTCTCCCAGTCGCAAGGTAGCCCAGAAGTCTTGCACCCTACCTCCTCCTGAATTGAAGAACTTGAAAGCAAAGGTTTCTTTTGTCCTGGTACAATCCTGAAACAGCTTAAAATAATAAGACACCAACAGGTGGGCCAACAGGTCATTGGTGTTTTGACCTAAAGTTTGGCTGAATTAAATGAACAGAATAAAACAAAGAGCTTAACAGCTGTTTTCCTTTTATGATCAGAATGTTTGAATTTACAGCAATGACACCACTTATTATGGCACACACATTATTTACATATACAGTAGTTTCTAGTTGTCGGGGATTAAAAAGCAGATTTGTAGACTTGAGATTTGCACTTGACTCAAACTTAAATCACAAAAAATGAGGGTTTGCTAAAGTGTTATCCAAACATGAAAATGTTTATACCTGTTCTGAATGGTCTCACCTGAAGATGAGGTAAAAGCCTAGTGTCGTAGAGAGGGGCAAGCTGCAATGGATTGTACAAAAGAGGATAACAGCGCACACTTTCAGACAGTCTCCTCTTGAAGGCACTTATGGTGTTGCACTCTGATTTTCATTGTCGATTTCGGAAAGTTTAAACAAGTATCGAACACAGTCCCCCAATTCTGACATTGAAAAAGTGGATGATCTGACAAGCAGTTTGAAGCATACTTACACCTTATAATTTACTTATGACTTCACTCTTAAGATTTCAGACTTGAAAATAGAAAAGTTCAAGTTTCAATTCACGCCTTGCATTGGTCACCTTTCTATTTATTACATGTATACACTTAAAGCAAAAAAAACACTCTTAACACAGCTTTGAAATGAAAAGGTTCAAATGCATGAATTCAGAGACCTGAAAGATTTGCAAATTACTTGCAGTTTGCTTATGAAGACTTAAGTCAGTCTTGTACTTGCCCTCAAGGACTTGATTTGAGACTTGGCCTAGACTTGACCCAAAAGACCTCCCACAACCTGGAAATGGTCTTGGTATAAATGTGAAATGGACACATCTGTAGCCTAAAGAGGAAGAATATCTTCCTCTTCAGAAGAATAATCCCTTAAAAACCTTCCATGCCAGTCCCTGTGGCTTCACCAAAGCCTCTCTCTGTTGTTTATCACAGCTTTGACCTAAATCAAGTTTCAGCCTCAGTGATTGGGACTAAACTTCCCAATAACTCGCATCACACAACCATGACCTGGTCTGATCACCTGATACAGCTGTTTCTGTGCTGTACTCTCTGTTTTAGGCTTAAAACAGTTGTGAAATCACTATGAGGTCATGATGCAGACTTTCTTTATGGGCTGGAAAGAGTAGAAAAGTTCAGTCCTCCCGCTGAGGTGCACTGGTCTACACTGTGTCGTGTCCCAGACATCACCCCCGGGGGACGTCATCGTATCAGAGCATGGAGGGAAGTGGAGGATGGATGATTCCTTTACACCGGGTCTAAATCATCCCTCTCTGCCCCCTTCTCCATCCTTGTTCCCAGCCTCTGCCCATCTCTCCGCCTGACTTTCTTTTTCCACCTGGAAAAATAGCAGGCAGTGAAACGTGATACAAGGTGGCGGGTGGGGGGTCGTGCCGGTCGCTGCGCTGTCCCGCTAAGGGAGATGGATGTGGGCTCAGAACTGTCTCCCAAACAGCCTCCACGATAGAGAGAGAGAGAGGGGAGATCCATTTCTCCTGCGCTTCCTCCCGGGCTGCAGAACTCCTTTAATGAGAGGGGGGGCTGAGCACTCACGACTTGATTTGAGAGAAGGAGGGGAGAACTGCAGAGAGAATGGGATGGCAGAGAGAAAAGGCATTGAGGGAGATAGAGAAGAGGGAATGGGTTGAGAGGAAAATGAGGAGAATAGAGTGGAGGAATGACATGTTGACAACAGAGGAAGATAGATGATAAGACAGCAGGGAGAGGGGATTGAAGGAGTAATGATATTCAAAGAGGTGTAATGCAAAGAGCGAAAGCCCCAACAGGAAGACTGACAGAGATAAATAGACCATGATTGCCTACAAATCATTCCTTTGCTATTATGCTTCCTGTAAGTCCATCCTCGAAATGTTTCCGTCCCTTCCCTGTATCCGCACAGTTGAGCTTTCTCTCGTCTTTTATCACTGTTATCACAACATTTTGAGAGCTTCTGGGCTGAATAGCTATCTGTCAACAACTCCGTGAATGATAAGAGGCAAGAAAAGAAAACTTTACTTGTACAGCAAGAGGAGAAGAATATTTACAGCCGAACTGCAAGGTTTTATCTCAAAATACAGCCGTTTTAATGGTCACATAGTGAGTAAGAGTATCCAATCCCAAATACATTAAATCTCAATAAGGGTTTTTCTTGAGTGAAGTACCATTACCTCTCTATATAAAGCTCAATCCCTCAATCCCACCAGACAAAAATGAATATAGTCATGGTAAAATTATAATTTTTAAAGTCAAAATCATGACATAATAGCTCATTAACAACATACATTTTTACTTACAGTACTAAGTCAAAAATGTGGGGTAGTGAGTAAGTAAGAATGTTGGCTTATTTGACTTGAAACTACATATCCTATTCACAGTCTGACTTAAAATCTCATAATTTTTAGCCATGCTGGCGCCATGGCTCCAGGCTGAAATATTTCAAGAACTACTGGATGGATTGCTATGCAATTTTGTACAGATGATGAAACATTATGAATCCTAATTTGATGATTCCCTGACTTTTCCTGTAGCGCCACCATGAGATTTGTGAGTGAAATGTTCTACTACTTGATGGATTGCCATGAAATTTGGCACATGCATTCATGTGCCCATCAATCACTTTGATCATAATGCGTTGTAACTGACAGCTGTAGAGTCGTTCAACAGTCATTTTCGCATCTGTAAAATGCAGAGCATTGCATTGTGGGACTTTTAGCAGAATAAAGTGTATTTACGATGGACTTTACTTCCCAGTGGAATTTTTGAGGGCACTTTGTAGTGGATAAATGTACACACTACACATTCGGACACTCAAACTAAATGGCGGGCGGTGAATATAGTGCACTATAGTAATTAAGGAGTAATTACAGACACAGCCTTAGTCTTGATACCTTAAAATTCAAGATTTTGACTTGTCTTATACTGTATTTAAGACTTAACATCTTATTACTTTGACTTAGAAAGTCCAACTTAGACTTGCTATGTCGTAATTGTGACTTACCACAAGTATTTTTATTTTTAACTTTTCATCATGTTTTTCTTGGCAAAAATGGGCTTGCATACCTCTCTGCTTACAGGGAGCAACTGAGCAAAACTCAAACTGCAACTGCAAACTCCCTAAACAGCAGTGAGTCACACATATAAAGCACCACAGTGTTTTATGATATCTGATGATATCTGCTACATGATATCTAGCTATTGAGGTTTACATTTTTCAAGCGGTTATCTCTCACTGCCATGCGGAGCCACCGACTTGCAAAGTTGCCTAACGCTGCTTCAATAAAAGGGATGGAGACACAATGATATTGCTTCAAACACATCAGACCCGAGCAGAGATACAGCTGAAAATAGAAAATTGATGATTTCAGATATTTCACTGTTTCATATTTATACACATCCAGATCCGAAAAGTAGATCAAACAACTTTGCCTACATCATAAAATGGCCACCTGCCTCCTGGTGTTAGCATACATTTTTATTTGGGGGGGATTTAAAAAACGGCCTTGACAGCAGAGTACTGTCACAGTGTTTACTCTGCCAGAGCCATTTTAGCCCTGTATTCTGCTGTATGTGTCTCGTGTGTGACTCACTTGAAAGCCCTTTGATTCTGAAAGAGAAAAAGGCTTTGAATGGAAGCCGCACAGATTCTCTGTTTTCTCAACAAAGAAAATGGTAGGCTGGATAGACCCACTGTTTTTAACCACTGTCAGTGTGGTTGGCTGTAAACTGGGAGAGGCACACACATGTGGACTCTCCTGCACAGATGAACACGGTTAATTACAACCTTTCAAGGCTTTCATGTTTGTGCAAGAAGCTGCAGGGAATCATTTGATTGGAAAAGTGAGGGATTTATCAGAGAAAGCAACAGCCACATCCTTTCCTTCCATTGTTAGTTCTTACACTCCATCTTTGTTTTCCACCTAAACAGTGGCCTTAGTAAGCACCTGCCAAACAGATGTGGAATAATTAAACAAATAACTTTTTCTACCACAAAAATTTCCTCCCACAGCTTTCGAGTATCACACTATACGGCAAGTATCTGGACACACCTAGTGTGCTTCCAACATGGGGTCAATAGTTTCTGACCCCACCTTGTGATGCATCACGACCTATGTCCACACTTTTTTAAGTTCTTCATCCTCGGTCACTTCCACAGACTCTGTTTTGTATTCATACAGTGATTCTCAAATATTCTGTGTCGCCACAAATGTTGAGACTGTCTCACTTGAAGTACTGTCTACGCTGGTTTTGGCTTCCAAACCCACAATCTCCTCCTCGATGCCACACCAGCTCAAGTTTTTAAATATATCTGGTCTTTTCTGGGACCTGCAGTGCCAAATATTGTTAATGTATCATATACGAGTGGCACTGTTCCCAGTATGCTGTGGTTAAACCTCTACTTAAGAAACCATGCCTCGGTCTTTTAATAATTAATCTCTAACCTTTCATTCTTGCTGCTTCTTGTGTCTGAGTGTAGTCTGCACTCTTTCCTGGTCTTTGTGGTAAAGACGATGTCATGTGTCTGTGTGGCATCTGGAAGTTGCTCGACGACTTCCTGGATTCATACTGTTCATATATGTTTGCAGTCTATCTACTTTATATTGTCATTTTATTTCTCCATATTGTAATTTTACTATTTCTGTCTACTCCATGCACATCACATCTCTTGCATGTATGTCTGTCTTGGGAGAGGAATCCCTCCTCTGTTGCTCTTTCTGAGGTTTCTGCCTTTTTTCCCTCTTTAGGAGTTTTTTTAGTCAGTAAGTTGAGGGTCTCATATTCTGTACAGATTTTAAAGCCCTTTGAGGCAAATTTGTGATTTTGAGCCATATGAATAAAATTAACTTGACATGACATAACATGCCCCTCCCAACACCTTTGGGATGATGGGAACGCCGACTGCGAGCCTGACCTTATCGCACTAATGCTCTTGTGGCTGAATGGAAGCAAATCCCTGCAGCCAGGCACCAAAATCTTGTGGACAGCCTGAAACCAGAAGAGTGGAGGCTGTTATAGCAGCAGATTCACCCCCATGGTTTTGCTCACAATCACATATGGGTGTAATGTTCAGGTGTCCACATATTTTTGGCCATATAGTATTTGTCACATCATCATCACATCAATTTTTGTCTCCAAATACTCTCGTATGGTTTCTATTTTGTATTATTTCTTATTATGGTGCTGCTTCAACAACCGAATTCCCCCACTGGGGATCATTCAAGGTTTATCTCATCTCATCTTATACCATCTAAATTTTAATTATTGTTGACACTGTGCCAAAGGCTGTGTTGGGACTTTTTGTGGAGGTGGACTGCATTATGTCGAAGTGTGTTCCTAATATTTTTGCTTCTCCATGTATGCAAACAAAGCGGCCAAAATATTAGAAATATATTCTATATGATGGAGTCCAAAACCAGACCACCACAAAGTATGCAGGCTCAAAACTCACCTGACATGTGGGTCAACACACAAACAGCCAAAGAAGTCTCAACAAATACTACAGACGTAATGTTCAGGTTTCTGTTATGTATACTGGTGTACTTTAATTGCAAGTTAGTTTCCATTCTACCAAGTGCCATGTGGTGACTAACCATGAAACCCACTTTATTCAATCTAAGAATAAAAAGTGCGGTAGTGGAAAGAAACTAAATACATATGTACAGTTCTGAGGTACTTATACTTGAGTATTTTTATTTCTGCTACTTTATACTTCTACACTGCTTCAATTCAGAGGCAAATACTTCTTACTCCGTTACATTTGGTTGATAACTTTATTTGTTACTTGTTGATACCAAAGTATAATGAACAAATAGATTATGATGTACACATTAATGCATCAATAATTATAATCCAACGACAAATTATTCTGAAATGGGCTGAGTACTTTTACTTTTGGTACTTTGACTATACTTCTGTACTTTTACTTAAATTTTGAATGCAGGACTTTTACTTGTGACAGAGTATTTCTACACTGTGGTATCTGAGTACTTCTTCCACCCCTGCAGAAGTGTGATGTTTCAGTGGTCACATAATAAGAATAACCTACTCTTATACAAGAGCGCCCCCCTGTGGAGAAATATCATAACAAAATTGTAGTCCGTTCAGTTAAAGAAAGTTTTTATTTTTTACTTCTTGACATAAACTAGTCAGAAACATACATATAAACATGATAATTTTGATAGTATGAGATAATTCACTCCATCTTTGATTGTCTTCTATCAACATGTTTTTTTATCATCCTGTTTACTTTTTTCTCTGAGTTCCTGTATGGCCTTCCAGCTGTGCTCCAGACTCGTCTTCAGCTCGGCCATATCCCTCCTGATCTCCTCAAGGAGCTCCAGCTTTGAGAGTTTCCTGTCGATGGATGAAAGCACTTCCTCCTGTCCAGCCTCCTCGACGACAGCGCTCCATTCTGTGGCGGGACGGTCAGGTTCAGTCTGCTGAAATGACCCCATGGTTTGCTCCCAAACCATCTCAAAGTACAAGTCAATGAAGGCTTCCAGCTCCTCCAGGCTGCTGTGGTCCCACTGGTCGATCAGCTCCTGCAGACCTCCAGACTCAGTGAGCCTCCTGAGAGTCCGCTCTCTCAGTGCAGGACGGCAGAGGGAACTCACGCTGATGACATTTTCCTCCACAAGCACGCTGCGATGTGTTTGAGGTGAAACCAGAAGCCTTTTTGGAAGTCTGGAAGAGAACAGATGCGCTTGGCTTTCACTGTTCTGTCTCAGGTGAACATCATCAGTAGGGAACCAGGCAGGCAGATTTATAGTCCACCTCAGTCCTTCTTTAGAGAGCATAGAGGCTAAACAGGACAGGAAGCTGTCCCTGTCCAGGATGGTGAGTCCAGTCCGTCCTCCTGTTCTTCCTGTTGGCAATGCCACTATCTGACCACCATTATCTGCTCCTCCTGGGCAGTTTAGTGATGTTTGAGTGGTGGAATTGGCTGACTCACTCACTGTAAAGAAAATAAAGTGTGATTTCATGTTAGCCATAAAAATTCTCCACCCATCCGAAGATATAAATCTGCTTATCTCTCTACTACAGATACTGCTACCTCACAGTCTGCATCATAAACCAGTTTCAGTTTGTTACACCTGATATGATTCCTTTTCTTAGATTTACTGTATGTGTTGCTTACTCTGTGTTTTCTCTGTTATGTTTTAATTAGTGCCTGATAATATAGCAAAAGGCTGTTTTATATAGTGCATATTCTTTAACTGTTCTGCATGATTACATCCTGTTTCAATAACAGATTTAATTTTAAATTCTTAGTGACTATGTGACAATGTAACATCTGCGCAGGGACTCTATTTTACACTCTGGCATATTTAAAACATTGTTTATTAAAGTGCACTTCCCCTGTCACATAAACCAATAAATAAAATAAATAGATATAATCAGCTGATGCTGGCTTATTACAGATATATTAGTGCACATGTTGGCAGATGTGCAAATAGACACTGTGGTACATTAGTAAATGTTTAATAGGCTGCATGTTTATTTATTTTGACCCTTGCTGTTTTTCATTAAAAAAAAATTATGAATATTTTTGTTGCATTTGTTGTATTTTGTTAGTAGTTATTACTTATTCGGTCATATTCTTATTATATTACTATCACATTTACTGTTACTGTCCTTTTCGATAAAATACCATCATTTAGTGTTTTATTTTAAGATAACTTCCTGCCTCAATACATATTTTTGTCAAAACTCAAAAAACAAAACATTTGAGTGAAAAATGCCACAAAGGTTTAATGGATGTTAAGTGTTTGTGTAAAAAGGGAATATTGGCCGATATATCATCATCAGATTTCCCTCAAAATGCCAGTACAATACAGTTTGCTAAGTTTTAGTTTAAAGCTGCACTAAGAAAAGTAAAAAAAAACTAATTTTGGTTGCACCCTAAGTCAAACATCCTGTTTAAACTACAAATAAACTCTTTAAAATGAAACGATTACTACTTATGTCTCACCGTCTGTGGTGTCTATTGCAAGTCAACCAATAAGTGATTATCCAGTAATTCACACGAAAAAAGCAAAGATTAGTGAAATGTCTGAAAAAATGTCTAATTTCTATCCTGTTAATTGTTTCATTACCCCTTACATTTGTCATGCGGCCCCTTGGGGGGTCCCTAGCCCCAGGTTGGGAACCACTTCTCTAACAGAACCATGTCATTACAAACTTCCAGTCCAGAATAAACTGTCTGAAACTGAAGAGAAAACATCAGTGCATTAGGTTTACTTACTGTCGTGGGACGGCTGATGTCTGCAGCTCGTAAGCACCTTTAAATCTTCTTTACGCGCGTCCAGCTGCTGCTGTCGTGCTGAAGAAACACTTTTCCACATGTGATCGCCTCTGCGAAGAACAGCCAGCCTCTCTTCAACCAGCATCTCCTCTATCAGTTCGATTAGCTCGTTAACCTGAGCTCCACCCCCCTGGCGTTTATTGTCCAGGACATGATATCTGTTCCCACACTTCTCAACCAGCCTCTGCAGCGGCTCTCCTTCGCTCTCAATGCGCTGCTCGATGCTCGTGTCGCCCAGCCAATCGCCGTGGCTGAACAGGACCACGGCTCTGCTCCACATCTGGCCTCCTCCTGCCTCCAGCTGTTTCTCCATGGCCTCCCTGTGGGTATCTGTGAATGAGGAGCTCACATTGACAACCAGGAGGAGAGCACAGGAAGCCATGAGGAGGTCAGAGGTCACAGAGAAGCAGCCCGGCGTGTCCAGCACCGCCACCGTCTTGCCGCTGATTTTGGCTCGTTTTTCAGAGCAGGAAGTTGTTTGGTTTTCTGTGTGGAAGCAGTCTCTGCTCAGGATGGTGTTCCCACATGAGCTCTTGCCTGTTTTCCTGCCACCAACAAGCACTATTCTCAGTTCTGGAAGAGGGTTGAGCTTCTCTGTTGAGAACACAAATCTGTTAGAAACATGGCAAACAAAATCAAACTGAAAACAACATCTCAACAGCTAAAACAAGATCACGCTGACATTGTTTATCATTTTTAAATGTATCTAACTCACCCAGCTGAGACCTCGCCATCTGCCTTTGTTTCTCCTTTTTCATCAGTCTCTCCTTGGCTCTCTCCGTCTCTCTTCTCATCCTCCCCTCCAGCTGTTCCATCACCTTCCTCTCTATTTCATAATGTTGGCTGCCGTTGCAGTTGGCCAACATTTCCTCAATCTTCCCAATCAACTCTCTGACTTGAAATCCATCCCCCATAGTTTTATTGTTCAGAACATGATACCTGTTGCCGCATCTTTCAACGAGCCACTGCAGAGGCTCTCCCTCGCTCTCGATGCACTGCTCGGTAGTCGTGCCTCCCAGCCAGTCCCCGAAACTAAACAGCAGGATGACACGACTCCAGATGTGTTCGCTGATCAGCTGGAGGTGCTCCTGCGCTGCTCTCCTGTAGGTGTCGGTGAAGGCTCTGTCCACACGGATCACCAGCAGGAAGACATGGGGCCCCGGAGGACAGAGGGATAAACTCAACACCATCTCCCTCCGGTCGAAGATGGGACTCTCGTCACAGAAGTAGTTCATCCACCAGCCTGGTGTGTCCACCACAGTCACCTGTCTCCCAAACACCACTCCTTTTCCAACCAGGCACTGGGCTGTTCTCCTCGGCCGCTGGCTGCTCTCTCGGCCCAGGATTGTGTTCAGTGTGGACGTTTTCCCAGAACCCTTTGCTCCCACCAACACAATCCGGATATTAGTAATGGGCCGCAACCTCTCTGAAAGAATGAAAGTGAAAATAAAAGTGTTTATTCAGACTTCTATTCAATACATTTTCCAGGTAGATTTGATTTGATTTGATGATTTGCAGGTCAAGAAACAGCTACAGTAGGCGTCTGGGTTGCAGGAATAGTTCAACATTTTGGGAAATATTGCTTTCTTGTCAAGAGTTAGACAAGAAGATCAATACCACTCTTATGTGTCCCTTCAACATGAAGCCGGAGCCAGCAGCAAGTTAGCTTAGCTTAGCATAAAGACTGTAAACAGGGGGAAACAGCTAGCCTAGCTAGCTAGCTAGCAAATCAGATCTTTCTGGGTTGTATTTGAAAGATAGCACACATGTGGCTGCAGTAACAGCGTTTTCTTTGGAATAAATTGGAAATTGCATTAACAGCAATAACGTGAACGAATAACAAAGGAAAGAGCATCACCTAGAGCGACTCAAACTTCATCAAGTGATAATCTAAAAACATCATACTTAACAGTGGGCTTGATTGGCAGTGGTGGAGGAAGTATTCAGAGTAAAAGTACTAATACCACACTGTAACAATACTTTACAAGTAAAAGTTCTGCATTGGAAATACTTACTTAAGTAAATGTATCAAAATTAAAAGTACTCAATCCGGAAAATACAGTTAAAAGTAAAAGTTAGTAAAGTAAAAGCAGGATTCTCATGTTGTAGTTGGTTGAGGTGGAGCTCATTTTTAACTATTGTGTAACAGACTGCAACTAATGATGATTTTCATCATTGGATTAATCTGCAGATTATTTTCTCCATCAATCGATTGATTGTTTGGTGACAGTCCAAACTCAAAATTATTAAAAACAAGTTAAAATAATTCAAAGAGAAATTAGCACATCCTCACATTTGAGAAGCTGGAACCAAGAAATGTTTAAGTCATTTTTTAAGCAAAAAAAATTTTTAAAGTAATTTTCTGTCAAACATCTAATCAGTTAATTCAATCAATTAACTAACCGTTTTGGCTGTAACTATATACGTTGGGGTAATTTATAAGCTCCTTGTATGTTTTGTATGCAAAAATCTTAATTTGTATAGTAACTATAAATGTCAAATAAATGTTGTGAAGTGAAAAGTACAATATTTCCCTCTGAAATGTAGTGGAGTAGACGGCGACAGTGGCATGAAAAAAAAGACTCCAGTAAAGTACGAATACCTCAAATTCGTACAGTAAAAATACTTAGTTACATTCCACCACTGCTCTTGAAGTGAGTGTTTCCCAGAGCAGGATTTTGCAGATTTGTATTTTAACAGCCAAAATAAACAAAACCTTTCAAAGATTATAATGACCTCACCTCTCATGAGAGATCTGTGTTTCTTCATTCTCATGAACCTCTGCTGAGCTCTCTCCTCCACTCTTCTCTTCTCCTCTGCAGCCGCCTGCAAAACGTTTCCCTGCGCTTCAAACACCCTGTTTCCATTTTCTGTGACGAGTTTCTGTATCTTCTCCAGCAGCCCAGTGACTTCAGTATCATCGCTCAAGATAACAGCGTGACACCTCTGGCTGCACTTCTCACTGAGCCAGCGGAGGGACTCTCCCCCCGTCTGCACGAGCTGCTCTGCCTCTGTGTGTTTCGACCTGTCGGCAGAGATGAGGACAACCATGCAGTGACTCCACACCCTCTCACCCAGCAGGGCCACGTGCTCCTCCACAGCCCTGCGACGCTTCTCTGAGAAGGCCGAGCTGGCCTTGATTATAATTAGAAATACATGTGGGCCTGGTGAGCACAGAGAGACGCTGCTTAGGATCTCCCTCTTCACGAGCTCAGATGTGTCCTGAGCTCTGAAGTCGCACCACCAGCCGGGAGTGTCCACCACTGTGAGCCACCATCCGGCCACCACACCCAGCCTCCGGGAGCAGGAGGTCCTCTCTTTGGTGACAAACTCCTCTTTGCCCAGGATTAAGTTCCCCACAGAGCTCTTTCCAGAGTTTCTGCCACCAAGAAGGACAATCTGTAACTGTGACGTGCACCAGCCGTCCCCTGACAAAGAAAAAGACATAAACAGAAGGGTTAATATTGAAGCCTGAAATCACATTTCTTGTTCAAATGCATTGATAAATTCTCATCTGAGGAGGAAAATACCAAATATATTCATACTATGAGCAAACAATGAGCAAAATGTATAAAGTGGAAGTTATTTATTTAAGCAAAAGTTCCAAAAACATTCACTGGGTTAAGCTTCTCAGATGTGAATATTTGCTGGTTTGCTGGTAAATTGAATATCTCTGAGTTTGAATATCTTTGACAGAAAATTAAACAGCAACAATTTTGATAATCTATCGTTTAAGTAATTCTTTAAAGCAAAAATGCCCAAATATCAGTGGTTTCAGCTTCCTAAATGTGAATATTTGCTGGTTTTCTTTCTCTTTTATGATAGTAAATTGAATATCTTTGAGTATCTTTTGGACTGTTAGCCTGACAAAACAAGAAATGTCAACTCTGAGAAATTATACTTGGCATTTTTTAACTATTTTCTGACATTTTATGGACTAAACCATTAATCAAATGGCAGATTAACTGATATTAGTTGCACGACATTATGCCCCAAAATGACATACAATTACACAAAAGTACCCCGAGTTGATTCTGTTTTGTGTAATAAATATTATAAACTGATCAAATTATAATATTACCATAAATCCTTCCATCTTAAATTATATGACATTTATATAAAAACAATAAACTGTAGGCTAATCAATTAAATTATAATGCACAAGAAATAACAAGGTAAAAGTATGGGATGAAAAACAAGTCACAAATCAATCAACTCTAATATACTCTTTAATACTGATAAGACATTTAAAATGTGAAAACTACTACATAACTATTACAAAGGATGTTGTTTGGGTTAGCAAATAGCAATACATTTAAAAATCAAGACACAATCATGGATGTGATATTGTTGTTCTGAGACATCAAGAATCAAACCTTACATGCTGATAGCTCGCTGGTTGCCATCTCACATTCTGCACCATCTATAAGCAGGTAGATTTTAAAACAAACATTTTATTCACATGTCACGTCCGTGTTTCCGTGTTCTTTGTGCAAAATGTGGACAAAGAGCGATAGCAGGAGTTTGTGTTTTATGTGTTTATGAGTCTGAAGGTTGTCTGTAATGAGTAATCAGACACAAATGCAGTGGAGAATAAGAACCACACCTCTCAGCAGCGGGTCGACAGTCCACTCTGAAGAGAAACACATGAGTGTGTGCAGCATTTATCATTTACCAAACACAGACAGATAGTAGAGAGAGAGTTTGTACATACATACTGTACCACTGAGGGACTCGTCTCAGCATTACAGTGTTATCAAGTGAATTTACAACCATGGGACATTGAATTTGGAAAGAAATAAGTACAAAACAAGAAAAATAATCCAAATACTGTTGAGTTAAAAAGCTGGTTTTGGTGAATAATGATCACTGAGCCTTTGAGGGATCCAGTAGTGCTGGAATGCAGCTAAGTACTGTACTTAATTACAACTTTGAGGTACTTGAGTATTTGCTTTCCCTCTTTAATCTGCTCCACTGCAGTCCAAATGGAAATATTCCACTTGTTAATACTACATTTATTTGAGCACTTGTCGTGGCAATTTTGCAATCCCGCCCTGACGAGGAACGAGGAACGAGACAAAAATATCATAGAGTATTGACACACTTTATTAATGCTTACAGCATGGCACACAAGACCAAGACTAAAGGTTAGTTTGCAATGTCTTTGTTCTCGAGACAAAGGACTCATAGACCAAAAGGCTGGTGACATCTATGTGGGAGGCTGGACTACTTCCTCCAAGTTTTTCCACCTGACCAGTAGTCACACTTTGTCGCAGTAGAAAGCGCTTTCTGTGGTCATAAACTTTAGGTTAACTCAGTCACAGGATATTTTGATTCAGCATGATCAAACATAATGGAAATTAACGTGATATGTGTAATTTCCCTTACAGCACTATACTGTAGTTACTTTGCAGATTAAGATTTTATACACAAAAAATGATGATGAGTTTATGAAATATGATGCACTGCTGTAGATTAAGTCTATAAAATAGTTGAAATTAGCTCCACCTCTACCAGCTACAACAGTAAAATACTACTTACAATTAGTAATAATAATCCTATAATATAATACATAATACTATTACACTTACAGGGGGCATTTTTCAGCATTATGAGTACTTTTACTTTTGATACTTTAATAATAACACATCGTTTTAGGGGACATTTTCAATGCAGGACTTTTACATTTGTTAGTTTTTCTACGTGAGCTTAAACAAAATATAACATGAGGGTCAACAATTCCAACAGTTCCAGCATGTGTCATATTTCTGTTAGCATTATCTCTTCATGTCAGTGTTAGTCAAACATTGTCTAATTCAAATTGAGCCATAATGATTCTCCTGATCTGATACCTACATAATTAATGTTTTATCTGCCATTTTTAGCTGGGTTAGGTGGACCCAGAGGAAGTGAACCCTTTGACCTCCATGCTCACCTAATTAAGTTGGAACAGCTACAGTAATAAACACTAAGCGTGGTCATATGATGAATGGTGCTAATATCCCACACTCTATTCATTATATGGTAGGAGTCAGTCACTGTTTGGAGGCCCGAGGCAAATATTTTCTGTTTGAGGTTGAGTTTATTTTATCTAAACTGTTGGGTAGTTTAATCTACAGCAGTGCATCGTGGTCTATAAAATCATCAAATGCTTGCTGTCCTGTGAGAACCACGTGTCTCTAAAAAATCACATTTTCTTGAGAAAACCAGCCTGTTTTCAGCTTTGTGACGATGCATTTTCCAGCCGATCCAAGGAGGGTTTAAAGAGTTTATTTAGCTTAAGAAGGAGGAGAATTTTCTCAGCACATAAAGGAACACTTCATCCTTCAGTTTATCAGAAATATTCAAGATCACAATCACTAAATTTGGAGATACGTGGTTTTCACCGGACAGGCAGGGTATGAAAAATTATAATCTAAAAAGTAAGCAAAGCTGTCAGATCAGATAACTGTAGTGGAAAAAGTGCAATATTTGTCTCTGAAATGTAGTGGAGTAAGTAAAGTAGTGTGAAGTAGTGGATTGTAGTAAAGTACAAGTACAGTGCTTGAGTAAATGTACTTAGTTACTATTACCAAAAAAAATCTCTTTCTCAAGAGACAACGTTTATCCCTATATCCTATGACAAGCCGTTTTGACATTTGATAGCTAGACTGGATGTATATTGCAGATATCCGTAATCCAGTTCTTCCTAGTCAAAAAAGAACAGTTCAGATATCTACACTCCAGTTCTTACTAATCATCATTTTAATTTCAGATATCCAGAATGAAAAACCATTCCAGATATCCATGATATCTAAAATACATTATGACGAGTAAAAATGCAATTGCAGGGAAAAAGGGCGTTTAAGTGTGCTGCTCCCTCGGCTTGGAATCAGCTGCAAAATGATTAAATCTTAGGGAGCTGGTTTCACTGGACACATTTAAAGTGTTTAAAGTTTGTTTAAATGACTTGGAAACAGGCACGTCCAGCTATACGTAACTTATTTTTCATTTTAAAGTGTTATATGTTTGTTTTATGTCAACCGTGTTGTTTGTGCTGCTGCCTGTCTTGGCCAGGACACTCTTGAAAAAAAGATTTTTAATCTCACTGAGTCTTTTACTCCTGGTTAAATAAAAGTTAAGTAAAATAAATGACAGATATCCACAACTGTATTGTGTATATCTGCTGACGGGTTGATAGGACTGTAATGGGCGTAGTAAGGAACAGGCTCGGACCCAAATGCACAACACAAGAGCAAGATGACTGCAGTAAAAGTTATTTTACTCAAGTCCAAAAACAGGCAAGGGTCAAAATCCAGGTAGCTAGTCAATAAAGGCAGGAAGGGGAATCCGAAGTCCAAGAATCAGGCAGAAAGAAAAAAAAAAAGGCAGGTCAGGCAAAACAGGAATAAGAAACGCGGGAAAGCTAGGCAATGAACACTAGACAATCTGACAACTGGCTGGGGAAAAGGGGGCTAGTACTTGAGTTGTTAGGCTGATGAGAAAATGGGAAGCAGGTGAGTGAATGAGAGGGGAAAGCCAGGTGAGGGGAACGGCTGGAGAGCAGTGGCTGGATCTGTAATGACGAGGAGAGATGGTCAGTGGCAGAGTGAACAAAGCAGTCAACAGATAACGAAGAACCGACTGACACGGACGCTGTTTTAACATAAAAAGGGTTCATTGACTATCCACAATTATATTTTAGATATCCATAATAGAATTTCTCCAAGTCAAAATGATATTCTTATTAGTCAGAATGGAAATTAGAGATATCTGCACTGACATTCTCACTGGTAGAAGTTGTATTTCAAGATATCTAAAACTTTATTTCTCCTAGTCAAAATTCAATTTAAGATATAAATCCTTAAAAACATATAAGAGGCCGTTTTTGGATATGTATTGCAGATATTCATAATTCAATTCTTCCTACTCAAAAAGAACATTTCAGATATCCACATCATTCTTCCTTGGACAAATCA
Source organism: Oplegnathus fasciatus (assembly GCA_003416845.1). Lineage (NCBI taxonomy): Eukaryota > Metazoa > Chordata > Actinopteri > Centrarchiformes > Oplegnathidae > Oplegnathus > Oplegnathus fasciatus. Next base: position 670,640 of record NTHP01000020.1, read on the forward strand.
CTTTTGCCATTCATGTGTACTGGGCTTTCAATTTCAGATATCCACAATTACATTGTTGAATGTTCATTCTGGATATCGGCAAGAGAATTCTTACTAGAAAAAACTCCCATTTCAGATATCTACAATCCAGTTGTTACTAGTCATAATTTTTATTTCAGATATCCACAATAAACTTGTGGATATCTGCAATTACACTGTTTCTAGTCATAATTCTAATTGTAGATATCTACATACACGTGATACACGTGAATGGCAAAAGCTATTAAATGTTAAAAGGGCCACTTCTACTTTCTAAGGATTTAAAGATATCTTAAATTTTGTTGTAGATATCTTGAAATACAATTAGTAAGAATGTTAATGTGGATATTTTTAATTACCATTAATGAGGATACAGTTTTGAGTAGGAGAAATGCTATTATGGATATCTAAAATTTAATTACAGATATGAGTGTGACTCGATTAAATGGGTTCCCATAATATTCTGTAAAAAA
>NTHP01000020.1:673311-722576 GCA_003416845.1 Oplegnathus fasciatus
TGGACACCGTGACACAGAGATCCGTGTGGATACATGAGACTAGGGATGTTAATGATTAATCATTAATCGATTAATTGCTGTTAAGAATTTAAAAGATTAAAAATGTATTAACCGATAGCCGGTGGGGTTTACGTTTATTGTGGAGAGGTTTGGAAATAAACTGAGAAAAAGACGTGCGTTTTGTATCTTATTAATTATTAATGATTAATCGAGAATCGATTGTTAGCGTGTTCAACTATCGATTAAGGAAAGTGCACAAAATTTGCAACCCTAAAACATTACTGTATAGACCATCTGCATGATTACATACACACATAAAAGTAAATCATAAAATCATCTTTTGTTAGAGCTCTATAATTCTCTTTCAGTTTTACGTATCTAAGATCTGACCGTGTTCAACAACACACACCTGTTTTCATTCCTAACTGCGTGTGGTGGTGATGTGCAGCCTTAACATAGAGCTGCACCTATGGGAGGCATTCATGGGGGGATTATCAGGACACGTCTCTTGGGAATGTTGGCCAGCAACTCCCAATTATCTTACTGCACAAGTCATACAGGTTTTTGTCTTTGTTATGTGTATATATATGTTGACAGCCTGCATGGCAACAGTTGCCTGAACGAAGAACACTGAACCTGAACAACAGTGCTATTTTTATGTTCCTTTCTGCACCTGCACAGAAACAACACAAAGGTTTTCACATACAAGGAATTTGCCTTGGTGATTTGGTGCATAACATAATATAATATCCACTTGTATAATAATCTGTTCAACTTTTTTTTTTTTAATGAAGTCTCAAATTTACCACTGGATTATAAAACAGGTTAAATGGGGGTTACAAACTATCATGTGAAGCAGAGCACAAGACTGAGTCATGCAGCATGTTTGTGACTTTGGTTACACTAAGGGGCGCCAAATTCAACAAAGACTGCCGTCTGCAGTATTTGGCCTCTGGCATCCCCTAGCTCAAAAAACTGATACTGAAGTCAAATAAAGAGAGAATTTAAATGAAGACACGAGTGTTCGGTGTGGTCTGAAAAACTGCAACAGCTCTGGAGGGTGTTTGCGCAAGTGAAAAAAAAAAGAGTGATTTTTCTTCATTAAAAGCTGTTGCAACACAGAAGTCATATTCAGGTTGTAACTACGTGCTACCACCATTATTAACCACTGAAGTTGTTGTAATTTTGCCATTTTAGCCAATAAAAGGTTATTATTTGTAGATAGATGGAGAGTCAGTGATGAATGAGCACAAAAAAATGGATTCAGGAAAAAGAAGATGAGAATCAACAATGTCATCTTAACATTGAAAATATTATAAATCTGATTATAATTTAAAGAAAATAAGTATTTATTGGTATTCTGACTTATAATTGTAGTACTGTTTAAATGTACTTTTATGCTGCTGAAGTGAAGTCCACTGACCCACACTGTATCTACCACTTGTTAATGGATGGTAGGTTGTGTAGTTCAGTGTAATACACTGTGACTAGGTGGGTCTTTGGAGCTGGCTCTGGCTCTCAGTGATAACTCGCACCAGCCTGCTTGTTCTAATGCTGATAGAGACCATCTGCCTTGGTTAGTCCTCCAATAAGAGGTTTGAAAATGTACAGCACCTATAAAAAGTACTCAAGTATGACCTTCCAGATACATTTATACTACAATCAGTTGAAAGCCCTTGACTACACGAAGGTGATTTCCATTTAACTAATTATGTGGCTTCTAAAACCAGCTGGCTGCACCGGTGATGATTTAGGTGTGTCCTATTAAAGTGGGTGAATACTTGTGCAGTGTATTTTGTATTTGTGATTAATTTAGATAATTTTGTAGAAATCTGTGTTCACTTTGACATTAAAGGGTCTTTTTCTGTTGATCGGTGTGAAAAAGGCCAAATTAAATCTACATTGATTTAATGTTGTAAGCGAATAAAACATGAAAACTTGCAGTGGTATAAATAATTTTTACATGCACTGTAGCCATATGAATTTCGTGTTTTGTCACCTTTCGACAATGACATTTTAAATTTGACTTGTCAGCTGACATGTCGTGATGTATTTAAGCCAGTTAGGTTTCTCTCACTTCCTTTTCCTTGTTTCCTGTTCCTAGTTTCTTAATAAGTGGGTAAAAAATCCAAACCACATTTCATCCACATGCCTGGTGCTTATGTTATAGTTGCTTTATGTTATATCCTTTTAAACCAGATTGTTGTAAGGTACCCTACATGTTATATGGTTTGTTTTTTTACACATTTTTCAAATCTCCACAAAACTCCTCACATAAGACTAAAGACTATGAACATGTCTGCCTGGATGAAAGAGGCTATATGAAGACTGGGAGTGTCTGTATACTATATGTTGAGACACATGGACACAGCAGATAGCTTCCACAATTGGTGATAACAGGCCTGTGCCACAGTGTCTTCAGCTGGGGCCCACTGTCGCTCACTGTGGGGGGGTATGTATGTATTTTCTCTGTGTGGTAAGTATCATGGTGGAGTTATGGTGCACTCCAGCATGTGGACCACGAGGTTGACATTTTTGGTCTTTATCGAAATATCTCGACAACTATTGGATGGATTGCCGAGGATTTCTGGTGCAGACATTCACGTCCCCCAGACGATGACTTTTTAAAAGTTTCACTTTGACCAATATTTTGGTTTATGACCAAATACCTGCAGAGCTAATGATACTCCCATCAACCTCAGCTGTACTTTGTGTTTAGTGCTAATTAGCAAATGTTAGCATGCTAACACACTCAAATAAGATGGTGATCGTGGCTCACATTGTCCTTGCTAAACATCAGCATGTTAGCAAGCTGACGTTTGTTTGTTGCGACTGTAGCATGACTATTTTTTATTGTTTAGATACATATTATAGTGAGTTTTGGGCTGTTTTACTGAACAAATACCCACAGTCACAAACCACTGCATTCTCAAAAATAGTATTCATACCCCTTGTTTGTCTTTCGGTTGAATGAAGGACCGCAGCTGCTACAATTTGCACAAATTTCACATTAAGTGAAACAGTATATCAATAAGTTAGAGTGAGAACAGTTCATTTCTGGTCAATTCCTCGACATCAAACTCGTGACTCAGGCTCATTCTCAAGCCACGAGGACTAAGACTCTAATCACATGATACACTGGAGGTTTGATGGTAAAATGTAACAGATGTAAATTAAGATGAAGTTTGAGCCCACAGTAAAACTCTGCAGTACCCCAAAGTTACTACACAGCAAGACCATGTTACATTTCATACATGTGTTATTTATATTTTATACCTCAGAAAAAAATGATATCACTTCATTAATAACTGTTGTACATAATATTCACACTTTGAGTATCTGCTACTATAATCAAATCACCCTGCTTTATAGCTTGTCCAAATTAGCTTGCCAGCTAATAATACTGTAGAATGAACTGTTGCCATAACTACGTAGCCTAGTAGCTTAGCTAGCTTAGTAGCTAAGTAGCATTACTTATAGACTCTAATATTTGATTGATCGTTTGATGATGAAAATGACAAATAAAGATGACAAACTTTAAATAATGCTGGTGTGGAATTCAAATAATTATTATGAAATAGTTTTTGAAGATAGAGTTTACTTATTTTTCACAAAAACTATTGGTCGTAACCCACTAATGGAAGAGTGTAATGAATAAGGGTTAAAGGGACACAACATTATAATACTTACACACAGTTATACAAAATTATGTTTATTTTTTCTGACTTTTCTCATATTTTGCTTTGATCTTGCGAAATATTGAATACTTTCACATCTTCAGGCCCCAAAATCATTCTAATTAAACAGCCTGAGAAGGAAAAATGACCTAACTTATGTCCAGACTAAGGTGATAACCTGTGATGAGGGCTTACAAGTAAACATAGCTACATGTTAATAGGTCACACGCCAAAAAGGTTGAGAGGTTTATGCTGTACACAGGGGCGTAGCACAGAATTGTGGGCCCTGTACATAAGCAGTCTCTGAGGCCCCCCATGATTTTAAAATTACTGATAAAAGCAATTTTCGTGGGCCCCTCCACACCTTTGGACCCTGTAAATTAGTACACTTTGTCCCCCCGATCCTACGCCCCTGGTTGTACAAATGGAATATTTCTCACTATCAGTCGTTGGTCACTTTGAGAAGATCTGTTTTGACCTAAAGCGGACTGAAAATTTAAGGTCTTAACAGGTAAAGTTGAAAAATACATTATTTGTATATTTCATCTACAACGCTTGACCACGAGGGCAGTTTGGACATGAGAGAAAACAGTCAGTATGGAGGTTTCTTTTTACTTCTACTTGATCATTTGTAGTCACTTCATTAATTAGCAATAGATTGAGCACAAGTGACTGACAGTGTACAGGATTCTTTAGTGCCTTCACAATTGAGAGGTTTTGATCGTACGCACCAGTCAATATGGTTTTATAATGTGCAAGAACTTTGTCATAGTTGTTAATTAGAAGCACCTTGAAATTCTTCATGTTTTAGAGAAGGCCTCAGTACAGTCCGCTTAAAAGGTGCTCACATCTGTATGAAAGTTATAAAATAATCAAAGAAATTACCATTTCACTGAATCACACAGACAGTCCAACATTTCCAGCATGGTGCAAGTGTTGAAATCCTGTTTGATGACAGATTGAGATTATGTGAAAATACAGATATTATTGTGAAAAAGGCTCAGCAACAGTAGACGAGAGAATATTGACAATGTTTTTTATTCCTCTTTGACTGAACGTATTTTACTTTTTCATGTATTTAATGGTTCACATCCCCTTGTTTGCGAGCTGTTGGTAACCTCAGCTGTATTGGCAAAATATAAAGACTCCTTGCTCAGCTTAATACTGAACAAATCCTCAAAAAGGCATAACAGATCACCAATAACCACATACATGTCCTCTATGACTACTTTAAGTCAGTGCCATTAGGAATGCCTTAAAGATTGCCTGTATGTAAATCAAATACAAGGATGTTGAATTGCCCCTTGAGGGAAGAATAAAAGTATGTTGAATTGCATTGAATTGAGTCATGAGTCCAATAAATTATTTTGCCATTCTTGCAGCACTGTGTCTGCAGCACTGTGTCATCTTCTGATGTTTTCCTCCTTCACTGGTCTGCGCTGCATCCTTGAGTCAGTGTCTGTTATCAGACTGGGTTGGATCACCAGCATCCACCTCCAGTCAGCTACAGAAGATGTCTAACTCTGTCGCTGTACTAGAGAAAAACTAAGTGAGCTTGAGGGATGTAATGAAAAAAAGTTTAATGAGTTTATCTCATCACTTTCCTCAAGATAATCAAGGGCAGAGGAACCCCCCCTCAAGGGAATCCCCAGTACGTAAACAAGATGACGTACTAAGATGTTCTCCTCCTGATACTGTATGTTGCCCCCTTTCCTACCCTCTTTACCCCCTGTGTGTCCCTCAGTTAGGGTGAGGTTAGGCCTGCTAGTCCAAACAAGTTCCTCTTACTGCCCCTGTCCAGGCTCAGACCTGGTTCAGGCTGAGAGGGCGGAGCGGGCAAACTAGGGTTGGGATATCCCTGTCTCAAGGTGTCCCTGGCCGATAGGGCTGCTTGTCTGTCACACAGGCCTTATCTCCCCCACCCCCCCGCCAGGTTGCTCAGCAACCAGAGGGGATGTGGGGTACAGAGCTTCTTGGGGTCGACGTAGTTTCATATGGGTGTTCCCACTCCTCTCGTTCTCTCTCTGTACTCGTCTTTTCATTTGTCCTGGCTCACTTTATCACCGGGCTCGTCTGGGCTGACAGAACAGAGATCGTCCTGTTTCCAGAGCTGGAGAGCAGGTGGGAGTACCTGCATGCAGGTAAGGGTGTGGCCTACTCTGGACAGGGGTCAGAGTCACTTTGTGGTACTACTGGACTAGAGGTTAGAGGTCAAACAGAATGGATATCTGAATGTACCCTGAGAGTAGCAGAGAATATTCTGACCTTTTATGTCTCTGCCATGTTTGTAAGATAAGGGCGGGAGTTCAAATTATTTTCTTGAGCTGAAACTATTTTCTAGGAAATGAATATTCACAAACAAAGATGTTTGTTGTGCATATTTTCTGTAAAGACAATTCATGCATTTTTTACTAATTTTAGGTCAAGGTCAAGTGTGGTTATCATCATCACATAGTAAAAGCCAGCGAGGATCATCTGTTGCACCTTTAGAAATATTTCACCAGCTTATTTTGTGTTTGTGCTAAAACATCTGTATATTCTCAGTGATACAGGGTGAAGAATTATTACCACTAACTGGCAAAGTCTTGTTAATCTGCAGCATCTTAACATGCACAGATGCACTGGCCATATCTGTAGATTTGTTTCTTTCAAGCTATTAATCATTCCTTATCAATTTTGTGCATGTGTGAAAACAAGACTCTTTTTTTCCACTGAAGTCACTTGACCTTTATTTATGCTATCTGCTAAGAAATACTTTCAATAGCAATTTTACAAAGAAGTGCCAGGTGTGGTCAGTTGTTTGTGAAACTGAAATGCAATCCACTAAAAACAATACACAATGTTACATTGTGAGAAATATATTGTTGTGAATTTTGAGTATTAGTTGATGTTACAGTAGCTGCATTTGAAGTTTTTCTCTGTACTGTTACTGAAGAGAACAGAGGTGTCTGGTCGAAGAAGGGTGTAGCCCAAAGATAAGGCTCTGTACGTCTTCTATTTAAACTATAACGTAGTCCACGTTCTCAACGGCTAATTGACTATCTGTCCTGAGCCATGGCAGGCGGATGGTGATATCTTTACCAAAGCTGCCTCAAAAAGGCTCAAGGGAGGCCTTATTGGTTTCTGTAGTGGCTGAGAAACCTGTTCCTCAATAGTAAAAAAAAATCCTGGCAAGTTTGACCACACAATAATGGTACCTTTGCTATGATTGCTACAGGAATATAATATATATTAATCACAATATTCTGTGCTTAAGATGCTGTAGGTGCACCTGTCTGCATTAAAAGTGTCACCAGTAAACCACCAGTAAAAAGAATTAACTTAAGATTTAGTGTTAATGGTCCCCATTGAGTTGTTTCTAAGTGTGTTGTATCTCATATGATTAATGTTCATTCATTTTTTTTCTGTCTTAGGGAATGCATAAAAGTAGCTGAGAGTTCAAGGACAGAAAATTCAACATCAATGGAAAACAATTTCAGTTTTGAGGAGGTTGGTTTTGGCTTTTGTCCTTTAACATTTTAACAGTGTGATATCTTCAACATTAAGATTCAGAACAACATTTAGCACCACAATTGCCTCAATATAGATTGTAATATTGAAGTGTTATATTGAACGTTTCAGGAAAATTGCACCCTGAAATAATTCCTGACAAAGTCTTTTTTATCATCTACAGTTAAGATGTACTGTATGACAGATTAGGAGTGAATGTCTTATGCTGAATTATTTCTGTCACAGAGAAAAGGGATCTTAATTGGTCACGATGGAGACCGTAGAGCTTGATGTGTTCATTAAATCTTGCAGCAGTACATATTTTCCCTTCATCTTTCATTTTTCATTTTCAACTTTCTTATATTAATTCTTTTTTATCTTTCCTCTTGTCCAGGGCAGTGACATGTCCTATGAAGACAGTGACTCAGCCTTCCCCTCTCCAGTGAGACTGTGAGTCCTCTCTCTCATTTAGGCCTCTCTGTTTCAGCAGTACTTTAGACTGTACAGGTTGCACTTGCATTCCTATATCACTGTATCTGTACTGTAAATCTACGCTGGACATTCTGCGTCCTGTTTCTGATAAGACAAAGGTGTTGAGTCTGTCTTGCCCTGAACTGAGCATGTCAGGCTGTGCTCCCAAGATGTGTACCACCCAAACAAGTCCCTCCAATCAACTGATTATATATAGGTTTAAGTTATAGAAGGTACAGTAGTTAGGCTGCTCTAATCAATAGTTTTAACAATGTGAAATGTGAAAGGGGTTGCATGTAATGATGAACCCACAGAGAATTATGACCAAGTCTGCAGTCCCCCCAGTTCTACGTAGCATCTTAGCCTTTCAGCTCATTGTTTTGGTTTTATGGACCATAACTTTAATGTTTTGATTTATTTCCAGCTGCAGCAGGCAGCTGTTTTAAGTGAAAAGGCTCAGATGAACCCACTGTACGCTAGTGGCTCAGCATTACACAGCAGACTAGCTGATGGACGTAGTGGCACATGTAGCAGCTAAAGAGCCAGATATTGCAGTCAGGAGTTGATAGAGACCAAACCCGAGCTAAAAGAAGAGTGAATGTTGGACTTACATTTAACAGGTGGCCAGAGATACAAATTCAAATGAAAGCTAATGTTGCTCTGTGTCTGCTGAGTGTACAAATATCTAACTGCTAACACATTCACCATAACAACTGTTTGAGGTGGTAATGTTATGTCAACAGCTTGTTTGCACTGCCCCCAACTGGCCAAAAAACTCAATTAGTGCAGTTTTAAGGTTAGGGTCATGCAGAACTCAAGTCATGTCACGCTCTCGTCACATTCCCATGCTTATGACTTGCAAGCGTTCAGTCCATCTGATAACTATAAAAAATACATTTTCTTAATTAAGATAAAATCAGGGTATGGCTACCTTGAATTGTGCACATGGACTGCCTGATTTTCCTTTTCAGTTTGTTTACTTTCAGAAAAAAATCAATATTCACAGCTATATTTACAACTTAGATTTTGACATGAGTGATTATTTACGAGTCAGAAAGTGGTAAATAACTTCTCCATGATGTGAAAGCTGCATTGGGACCATGGCTGAGGCGAGGCTCAGCCAGTCCTCAAAGGGAGGGAGTATTTTTGCACAGCTTGTGGTAAATATGCCTGAGAGTCTAAGATCAGAGCAGAAAATCCAGCGCCCCAAACAGTCAATGATAAGAAATATGTTGAGCAATCTTGCCCTCTTGTGGCCAAGGAGAGAATAGCACTAATAGCAGAATTTGACTGGACAACTTGATCAGCCTAATTTGAAACTCTTACTTGAGTGGATTTTAAGCCACAACTATTACAGACTTTAAAGTCTCAAATATGGGACTGCATTTTCAAAAAAATCCAAAATTTCCTCTCTGTACCAGGGCTGAGTTGAATCACTTCACAGGCAGTAAGACCAGCCTTTTGTTCGTAAGCTCTGGTGAGACATTAGGAGGTGTTGTTGAGAAGCATTTGCAGTCATCCCTAGTCTTTATTGATGTTTCTGACTCTCCACACCACCAGGACTCCACCGGGCCAACACGGCATCTATGACCTGGAGAGCAGGAGGCAGGAAGAGGAGGAGGAGAATGAGCCACCTATGGAGGCCATCGCCATCCCCAGTTATTCAGAGGGTAGGTTCCTGTCACAGACCATGCAGCTGTTGGTGATTTGACTTTTTATATCTGTGCAGGAATGACTTTTCTGTCTCTTTATTTCAGCTTATCTGAACCTGAACACCAATGCCACCACGAGAGGGGATGCTCAAGTTAGTCCACATTCTTCACACTTTAGTTCATTAATATAAATCAACATTATCTGCTTGTATGTTTATTAACAAACCACATTGCATTACCACAGGCCTATGTGGAGCTGAATGAGCTCCTGGGCAGCACCTGGCAGGAGACTGGCCGCTGGGTGGGCTACGAGGAGAACTTAAACCCCGCCACAGGAAAATGGGGTCCTTCTCATGTCTCCTATCTCACCTTTAAGAGCCTGATCCAGCTCCGCAAGACCATGAGCACAGGTGACCTTGGAACCTTAAATGAAGCAGAAATTTGTATTTACATTAGGATAAAATCAAACTTGTTTTAGTTTGATGAATATGTCCAGTTAAAAGCAGCTCAAATGTGCTCAGGTGCTGTTATCTTGGACCTGAATGCCAGCAGTCTGTCTGCTGTGGCGGAGAAGGTGGCTGATGAGCTGCTGAACAAGGGTGAGATTCGCGCCAGTGATCGCGATGGCCTGCTGAGAGCTCTCCTCATGAGACGCAGGTAACCCACTATTTCCCCTCAAGATGATAATGCCATAAAACTGTTTGCAGCATGCACCTTACGCTCATTTTATTTGTCCTTCCAGTCAGTCTGAGGGACCTGTGGTTACTCCCTCTGGAGACATTCAGATGCAGACCTTTTCTGTAACCAGGAAGGTATACATTTTATACAGTTTTATCCATTTTCATCCTTTGGGTGATCATCAATAATGTGTAATAACGTTTTTTAAACATTTATTGTACTGCTGCACCTGTTGTTTTTGCAGAGAGACAGCTCTGACAACATGGAGGCCTCAATCGTCCTCTCAGGTATGTTCATGTAATTCAGATGCAGTTATGTGTCTCCAGGTTTTCATATGTGATTCTGGAGCAGATATGGCTAAAAAAGGGTGTTTTCGATAGGTGTTCTGGACCTCCTGCAGAAACCAGTGGTGGCTTTTGTAAGGTTGAGTGACTCTGTGGTGATGGAGTCTGTCCTGGAGTGTCCTGTCCCTGTTCGCTTCGTCTTTGTGCTGGTGGGCCCCAGCCAGGGGGAAACAGACTACAGTGAAAGTGGCCGTGCCATGGGTGCTCTGATGGCCGACTGGGTGAGAGAGATGAGAAAGTAGGGAGGGAGGGAAATAATAGCTCAGCAGCATGTAGCTTTAGCAATGAGATCACACAGTCCCTCCAATGATAGTACTTTGTTTGGTGAATAAAAGCTTTCTGTGTTTCTCCTCACATAGGTGTTCTGTCTGGAGGCCTTCTTGGCCCAGACCGACAAAGATCTGACCAACGCCATTGCTGACTTCATGGACTGCAGCATTGTGATCCCTCCAACTGAGATCCAAGATAAGGAAATGCTTGAGCCAATCATCAATTTCCAGAAGAAGATGCTGCGTGAACGACTCCGTCCCTCCGACACCCGTCTCGCCTTTGGTGACAGGGTTCAAGGTCAGCATACAGTACGGTACTCACAGTGCACAGCAGCCTAATGGCTTGAATCTTATTTTCATCCTCCATTTGTGAGGCTTTTTACTGCTAAATTGCATATAGAAATGATTTCAGTGTATGAGTAATTACAAATTTACCCTTTTTATACACATTTTTACACTATCCTTTCCCCCCTAATGCCGACATCTGACTCTTATCATAGATTCATATATTTGTTCATTAAATTACTTTTAAACATGTCTTTAAAGCTTTGAACTTACAAGTTCAACATTTTGTGAAATACGCCTTTTCACTTTCTGGTGGAGTGTTAGATGAGAAGATCGATCCTCTCATATCTGTCCGTTAGATATGAAGCTACAACCGGCCACTGATTAGCTTGGCTTAGCATAAGCCAGCTAGCCTGGCTTGGCTAAGCATAAGCCAGCTAGCCTGGCCACCTACAGCACCTCTAAAGCTCACTAGTTAACACGTTGTATTTGTTTAATATGTACAAAAACCAACACGTAAAACAACAATTTGCAGTTTCATGTGAGGCTATGACTATTTCTTGGCCAGACACAGTAGCTTCCTGGCAAAGGAAAATGGTGAATTGTCATTTTAAAAAGTACAAATATGATATGGTGGTGGTATCAATCTTCTCATTTAACCAGGCAAAAACAAATAAGCATATTTCCCAAAATGTCCAACTATTCCTTTAAACTTCCTCACTACAATTGTTCCCTAAATTCACCCCTCTAACTGAAATACAATGATTTTTTTTTACATTAATCCTGAACCTTTGTTTCTTAAACATGTAGATTCCTCTCAAGTCATAGTGCCTCTCTCTCATACACTGTGGTTAAAATGTAATTTATCAGATGCTTAGACACACACACCATTATAAATTATTATATATATAACATTAATTTTTAGCTATTATGGGTGAGAAATTAATGTAGTTGCTGTAAACCACAATAACTGTAAGCAAACAAGTCACTGAGAAGATAAACATCTACAAACCTCTACTGCTCAGCTGGATTGCTGAATTAAATCATTACATTTTCATATAACATTAAAAAGGAAGATGGTGCTGTTTTTCCAGTAAATACTAAAACAGGTAAATAATAAAACATATTTGACAGAGAAAAGAGCATATACTGAGGAACAGGTAGGCAGCAACATCTTCCTTGCAAAAGGAACCAGCAAGGTTTTATGAGAAATGTGGTCTAAAATTTGAGAAGATCAACTTCAACATTGTTACATATAGCAACTTTAAATTGAATCTATTTATACATGGAAAACAATAAAAAAACAGAACAAACAGACAAATGTAGTCTGTGCTAGAGAAACCTCATCTGAAAAACAATAGAAGAAGAGGCAGATTTAGTGTAATCAATATTAATGTTTATAATGTTTATTTGTTTACTTGTCCAGTTGCCAAACCTCCAGAGGGGCCGCGGGAGGACCCTCTGGCCCGTACAGGCTATCCCTTTGGTGGGATGGTGAAGGACTTGAAGCGCCGTTACCGCCACTACATCAGCGACTACACCGACGCTCTGAACCCTCAGGTCCTCGCTGCCGTCATCTTCATCTACTTCGCTGCCCTGTCCCCGGCCATCACTTTTGGAGGGCTTCTGGGTAAAAGACAGTTCCAGACAGAGAGATGTGTCTGATCTCTCAGGGTCAATTCATTTGTTCACTGACCTTTGATATTATTAATAATTCTCTCTGTTGTCTAACTCTAGCCGACAAAACAGAAAAAATGATGGGCGTGTCAGAGCTTATGATCTCCACCAGCATCCAGGGTGTCATCTTCTGTCTCATCGCCGCCCAGCCTGTCCTTGTCATCGGCTTCTCTGGACCACTGCTGGTGTTTGAAGAAGCTTTTTACGCTGTGCGTATGAGATGTCACATGTTCAGACTCCTGAAAAACTCTTTATTAAGCTATTTTTTCTTTATTAATATGCATTTTTTTCATTCACTTCACACTAGTTCTGCAAGTCCCAGAACATTGAGTACATTGTGGGCCGTATCTGGGTGGGGATGTGGCTGATAGTGATCGTGGTCATCATCGTGGCCGTGGAAGGCAGCTTCCTGGTCAGATTCATCTCCCGCTTCACTCAGGAAATCTTCTCCATCCTCATCTCGCTCATCTTCATCTATGAGACCTTCAATAAGCTCATCAAGGTTTCCTCACCTCATCTCTTCATCCATTTCACATCACAGACACCATGTCCCTTTAGCCACCACTGTCATTGTCTCATCTGTTGCTTCCTCTGACTTCTCACCTCAGATCTTCAACGCCCACCCTCTGATTCTGAACTACGAACATCTCAACGACTCCATGGACAACCCCTTCCACCCAATCATCAAGGATCACATCGAGTACCATCCAGATGGCAACATAACCATTAAGGAGCTGGAGATTGAAAGGCCCTACCCCAACACTGCCCTGCTGTCAATGTGCCTGATGTTTGGTTGCTTCTTCATTGCATACTTCCTCCGCAGTTTCAAGAATGGTCACTACCTCCCCGGCCCGGTGAGATCAACTCTTTATGTCCAAAGATTGTGGAGTTTTGAAAAGACTGTGTTCTAATGAAAATCCATTATTGTGGTTTTGACCCAGGTGAATCCTTTGCTCTCTGTCTCACTAGATCCGTCGTTTGGTTGGAGATTTCGGTGTCCCCATCGCTATTTTCTTCATGATTGCTGTGGATATCTGCATCGAGGATGCTTACACTCAGGTAAGTGTTGTGTCGCTGTGAGTTGAGTCATCTCAAATAAGTTCTGAAAATGCTCACACCAATTCTTTCTAAAAACAAAAAAACTCAAGCTTTGCATCATGTGCTTTAAGATATGTCTAAATGTTTTGCAGCTGAAGTGTATACAGTGCAGGCAAATGAAAAATATAGACATAGGTACATAGGTAGGTTTATGATGCACCCAAACACTAGAAATGTTTTTAGCTTTTGTCTGATGTTTTGGCCATTTTTACACCCTAGTTCTGAAGAAACAAAATTCAATTTCAGCTGTATTTTTTCACAGTTGATGACAAATGACAAATAAACTTGAACTTGAACTTGAAAAGTCATTCATATTTAAGGTGACAGTGGATTGAATATCACCCTGTCCCCTTGTAGAAACTGGTTGTGCCAAAAGGTGTTGAGGTGACCAACCCCAAAGCCAGAGGCTGGTTCATCAACCCCATGGGAGAGAAGAAGCCCTTCCCTGTCTGGATGATGGCCGCCTGCTGTGTACCAGCACTGCTCGTCTTCATCCTCATCTTCCTGGAGTCCCAGATTACTACGTGGGTGACACTAAAAATAATGGCAATATTACTTCATGTTAAGTTATGGAACTCTGGATACGATTTCTAAGAAATTTCTGTTTCTTTCAATGTCCTCTGTGGATTTCCAGGCTGATTGTGAGCAAACCTGAAAGGAAGATGGTGAAAGGATCCGGTTTTCACTGGGATCTGCTCATCCTGGTCACCATGGGGGGCATCTCGTCTGTTTTCGGGGTGCCCTGGCTGAGTGCCGCCACTGTGCGATCCGTCACCCACGCCAACGCTCTCACTGTCATGTCCAAGGGCCCCAAACCGGAGATTGAGAAGGTGCTTGAGCAAAGGATCAGTGGCATTCTTGTGGCCATCATGGTTGGTAGGTGCTGCCATCTACAGTGCTGAAGCAGACACAGCAGGGTCAGATTAAATTACCATTTTCCTTTAATAATCATTCACTTTCTGTGATTACCAGGTGTTTCTATTTTCATGGAACCTATTCTGAAGATGATTCCCATGACAGCCTTGTTCGGCATCTTCCTCTACATGGGTATCACCTCTCTGAGTGGAATCCAGATGTGGGACAGGATGCTTCTGTTGATTACACCAAAGAAATACCATCCCCCAGATGCCTACGCCACCAGGGTATGCAACCTCCTCAAACAAACCCTTATGTCTGGAGATAAGTCATCTTGAAAATAGTGTCAGTTCCAGTTCCTGTCATTTTGGAGGCTGGAGTTTGTGGTGGCATTGTATGATTGGCAGTCTCAGTGGACAAATATCACAAGACCATGGACGGATTATGAAACAATGGGTCCCTAGACACATGTAAAAAGCCCCCCACCCCTCCTACATAGGAGCACGACACCCAGACTGAAGAGTTTTGCGTCTCTTTGTGGTTGTTTCACGTCTTTTAGTGGTTGTTTTGTGTCTTTTTGTAGTCACTTAATGGTGTAGTCCAAGCCAGACAAATACACTCCTCACTTCAGTGCTCCTTCAAACTCGCGCAAGTAACGCACAGCATTAGTTTGTCCTGTGCGTGAGCACAAGTTGTGACACATTATACCAAAGTGTTTCGTGGATATGCGGCTAAAGTGTCGGTATTTGACGACCTGGGTTGGGGGCTCTACCCCAGTCGCTCTGTTTTACAGAGCCAGGGCTGTGTATGAACACCGGACTTTTTTTTCAGCGCACACACAGAACAGAAAGCTAGCGGACCGCGAGGAGATATTCACTGAATTTGACAAAAACTGGTTTGGATTAGAATCGTAGACTACATCTTTAATGTCTTTTTGTAGTCGCTTTGTGTCTCTTTGCGGTTGTTTGGCGTCACTTTGGGGTCATTTAGCATCTCTTTGTAGTCATTTTTTGTCTCTTTGTTGTTGTTTTGAATTTCTTTGCGGTCATTTGGTGTCTCTCTGCAGTCATCTTGTGTCTCTTTATTGTTGTCTTGAGTCTCTTTGTGGTCATTTTGCACCTCTTTGTGGTCATTTTGTGTCTCTTTGTGGTAATTTGATTGACTTTCCAACAAGAAATGTTAACAGTCACTTCAAACAAACTTCAAACAAAGGCTCTGGCCCAGCGGCGCCCTGACCACTGGGCTTGTGCCCGGTAGGCCCGTTCAGTAATCTTTCCACACTCGAGACTGTCACATTAGATCGTATAGGCGTTGCTACTTTCCCTTGTATTTCAGTGTTAACCTTTCACAATCTTCATGTAAATTATCCTATTATAAATTAGCATTTTATTCATTTTCATGTTGCCCTGCTAACGCTCTCCTCTGTTGTCATTTGTGCAGGTGAAGACACTGCGGATGCATCTCTTCACTCTGATCCAGCTGGTGTGTCTGGCTATCCTGTGGGCAGTGAAGATGAGTCCCTTCTCTCTGGCGCTGCCTTTTGTTCTCATTCTCACCATCCCTCTGCGCATGGTCATGACCGGCACTCTCTTTTCCACCATGGAGATGAAATGCGTAAGTACCTCTCTGTGTCTGTTACATTCAAGCCCAAGCCCAGGCACACATTGTTGTGTTATCTGGTATGTGGGTCTCTCTGTCGCAACGGGATGTGTTTGTGTTGCAGCTGGATGCAGATGATGCCAAAGTGACGTTTGAGGAGGAACCTGGGAAGGATGTGTACGACGAGTCCCCACTTCCATGAACAACACCTTATCATTAATGTTTCATTCACAAACTTTCAAATGAACTCAATTCTTGACTGCCAGTAATCAGGTGTCTTTAAAAAAAATATGTATTTGTAAACATTTACAGTCTCAAACTGTTCTGTTGTTATTATTTATCTATAAAGGAAATTACCTCTCATTTCTAGAATTCATATATTATTCCTGCGGCTGAATCTGAACCACAACAGAGAACCAATAATATAGCTGTCAAGATGTATAACATGTCCTAAACCCTCTCATTTTCCACATTTCATTCTCATATTTCACCTCTTCATGTGACATTAGTTTGGATTTTATATGAATGCGTCAGTTTTGTTTCTTACTTACTTAAATATTGAGTTATCTTATGAAGGATGCAGGAAAAAACATTGAATTTCTTTGAATGAGAAGTATTTTTCCTGAAGATATGAGGTAAATCCATTTATAGTATTGTTTTTTCTTTTAGTGCGTAACTACAGTATAGCTTTAAAGTGACACATTGTAGATCTGCCCTTGTTATAATAATATGATTCCACCTAACCTAATGTTCACTATTTAAGTTAAGCAAATTTGATCTATTCAGCTCTTTACACACGCACAAATAATGAATTTTCGTGGGCTTATCACACCAGCCTTTGCCCCATACAGTAGCCTTTCCTTTGTTTATTCTCAAAATTAGTTTTAAATTGTTTTACTCGAGTTTGTGTATGGTTTACTGAACAATTTGGTCTTTCCTGTTCAGTCGACCTGTTTAGAATGTGTATAGAAAGACGTGTAATGCACTTATATCTGATTTTAAGCGTGTAATTGCTTATATAATTATAAAATGGGGAGAGTAGTAATGAATAGATAGTGGATGATGAGATATAATTATTTGAGCTGATTGTTGTTCTGATGGTATAACCAGGGAAAAACTTATTTGTAAATGTATCTTATTATGCCTTTTAGTGTTGCCTATCATGTGTTTGTGTGCTTGAGACACTGTACATGCTTTGGATTTTCACTTTATTAAAAATAAAAACAGCCTTTAAAGTGCTTGTTTTCATTGGTGCATTACAAAATACAATATTTCACAAAACTCACAGTTCACTTTTATTATTTCATCCTACAAGTAACAGGAGAAGGGTGTTTAATTGGACCAAGAGGCCTGCCACTCAGCTGCATGCTGCCTTCAAGGTTATCAAGTAAACGCCAACTTCTAGCAGTACTATTCGGAAAAAACACCATTGATATGGTCCTCCTAACTACTCTTGTCCTGAAATAAGAAATTAAACTTTAAGACATGAGGACGAAATTTAGCAGAATGATGTTTTCTTGTGTTGTAGCTGGCAAAATTTGCTCAGACACGTACATTTTTTAATAACTTTATATAAATCTGATGTGATTAAGTAAAGATTAAGCATTCAAAACAGACTGAGAAGGTTCAACCATACAAATCTTTTACACAGATACCAATAAAAACATCAAAATACATCCTGTAGAGCCAAAGTGTTCGGAAATAGATTAAAAAGTCATTATTACATAATTTTGTAAATAACTACAGACAAAATATACAACATAAGGTAATCCTTTATTGATCCCCAAAAGGGGAAATTCGGGTGTTACAGCAGCACAAAGACAGATATGAGTACAGACATATAGAGAAACTTGAAATAAAATGAACTAGATAAATTAAAAGTATATAAAATAAAATAAAATAAAAGACAAACTATACAAGGGCAATTAACTCAAAAGTTAAACTTACAGGCAATAGCAGTACACATACTGCAGGCAAATAATGCAATTGTGAAATAATCCAACACTTTTTACAACTTAGCTCATTATCATGAAATGTCATTTCATTCTGCTTACCGTCACAACACCTTATTACAGGTCAGATTTGTTTAATTCGAGCAGTTTCTATTTATTTATTATTATTTTATTTCATAAAGCTACTTTCATCAAAAACTGTCCATAAAGACAAACAGGGCAGAGCCATAAACAGGTCATAAATAATAAATAATAGTTTTTTTTATGTGTACCATGAAGGGACTAGTTTGCATTATACAACCCTGTGTTGGGTAATGATAAATAAATGAACCCTTTACTGCTGCTTTGATCTGAATGAGCAGCAATAAAACATTTGAGAAAAAAATATATTCAATATACAGATTCTAGAAAAGGGACACTCATGGAAAGGAATAACAAATAATTTTATGGTCATATTATACATCATATATTTGTTTTCATTGTGTCTTATTTATTTATCTGAACACTTTGGGTCTCCATACAAACACAGTGAAGTTCTACATCAGCTGCATCCCCGCTTGTGCCTGTTATTGTGCAACGATGGCAACATTTCCCACGGCAAGGGAACGTCGCACAGTTTAACAAGGCCGAGTGCCTGAAATTCATTTGTTTTCCTTGAATCGGACTGACTGGATTGGACGGCCGGGGGTTCCGCCCACAAACACACAAGGTGGAGTTGAAAAGAAAAAACATGCTGGGCCAAAATGAAGCTGTCAAACAGACTCTTACAATTTGCTAAAAGAGGAATGGAGCCATGTGAAAAGCCATGGAGGCTGCTTTGAGGACCTTGTTAGATAGCGCTCTTTAAAGTGGAAATCTGACATTGATAAGTGAAAATGATAAACTTTTTTAAAAAATATATTTTTATGTTAATTATATTAAGTTATGGGAGTATGTGAGATGATCTGGTTGCACTTAAATTAATTGGCACAACTTTTAATTAAAACTTTCAGCAACGTGATTAAAATACTCCGGGTGCAAACTTCGGCTGGAGATGAGACAGGTTCGGCCTGCGGGAGTAAAAATAATCGCCCTCGGTTGGGTTCAGAAACACCGGTGCGAGATCGGAAAAAATGTCTCCGCGTAGCGAAATGGTTGGATGGAGAGAGAGGAGCTGCTGCGCGTTGAGTGGAGGGAGACGGCGAGTGAGATGGAGGCGGGGGGGAAGGACCATCTCTGCGGGGACTGGAGCCCAGGACCGACGGCGCAGTGCTGGCTATCGTTCAACCCTCCCCTTCTTCCTCCACAACGACGCCGAGGCTCACGCCGAGAGACAGGTAAGCCAACGAAACAGCCGCTCGGTTTCATAATACAGCTCGAGTGCGCGATAAACAAACCCAATTAAGATTATAAAACCCGCAAAATATACATTTACTGGTTGCTTTTGTTTTCGTTTAAAGCGGCTCGGTCGGTAGCTTCTTTGTAGTAGCGAAAAAACCGACCGCTGTGGCAGGGTACAAACGAGGTCGGCCATACCCGAATTTCTTGTCCTCTACAGCGGGGAAGAAACTGGATGTTAGACCCGGAGGTAAATGTGGTATTTCATTACAATTACACCAAGCGACTGTTTTATGCTAATTCCCTGCATGGAAACTCGGCTGTTCGTGCTGTAAGAGGGGTATTTGCGTGGGGGAATTAACGGTGGTTTCCGCGCCGAGACCTCCATGCGGCTGTTGGCGGAACAGCCAGCCGCCTCTCTCGGTTAGCCATCAGGGATCTCGGTTTAATATCTCACCGTGCAGAGACTCGCCCTCTCTCTCCCCCTCTCTCTCTCACTGACTAGCCCAGAACCACCGACGACCGAGCTCGGAGAACCCGCCTTCTTGTTCTCGCTTGTGCTCTTTTGGATCGAGGTACAGGGAGTCTGCAACGCCCTGGCTTTAGTTTTAAGCTCCGTTTTTCTCCGTTTGCAGTGCGCCATTGGACCTTGTCACGGTAGGTTTCCTTGCAGAGCTGAGCTGAAGCATGGCGGACCGGGAGCTGTTTGTCGCGCCAGTGAAGCTGCTCAGCCTCGGATGTTAACATGTTTCCTTTAAGAGCTTTAACTAACAATTTAGGCGCAGTTTAACCGAGAAATATCGTAGCCGAAACTGTTAACAGCTACCGTTAAAATGAACGCTTTCGTTTCGTAAAGTGTGGTTTAACGTTTGACCGTTAAAAAATATTTTCCATTTTCTTCTTTCTTCCTGCGCCTCCGCAAGTCCTTCCGACCCACCACCATGAAATTTACCTCGGACGTTATTACAGTTTGTTAAAATTTATTTTTTGTACCTTCAGCGATGTCTATCATACATTTAATAACGTCAACGTTTACTAAATTTAACGGTTTTAAATGATTTGTGGTACACAGCAGGTCCAGGTCTAGCCTAACTGCCATCTGGGAAACCGAGATTCTTATTAAATGCAGGTGAAGTTTTGTATTAAATGCTAATAAAGGTTTAGCAGTGAATATATTTGATAAAAGTCCCATTTAAACTTAATTTGGCGTGCCAAGTTGCCCTTGGCCATGTTAATGCATCAGCTCCCAATTTTTTTTACCATCCATATGTTGTATTTATAATGAAATTTAAGATATATTTGATGTTTTAACGGCTCCAGGTGTGCGTTGTGCTAGCTCTGTAGCTAAAGAAATGCTGATAATGATGGTTTAAATGAAGCTAGGTCACACCGTGGACACAACAGTGAGCTGGGGCCATCAAGGACACGACGAACAACGAGCAGCCGCCATCATTGGAGCACAGCTCGGCTACGCCTCGCTGAAGAATGCACTTGGTTTTGCTCTTAAATCCCGACATGAACCGCCAAAAACCCGAATAAACCGGTCTGAAAATACTCTTGAAACACATTTATTAACTGTAAGCGAATATTATATTGATTTCCTCGCTCCAGTTTGAGTAAACATATGAGGGGAAGATTATAGGGTCTCATGGCGGAGCTAGATCCGCGTCCATCGGTGATGAGGCGCCTCTGCCGAGTGGCGCATTTGGCTGCAGTGCTTCCAAGCCACCATTCCCCCATGTCGGAGACCGAAAGCAGATCCCCCGTCCGTGGTCAGCTGGTCGCCTACAGCTGCCTGTCCGTCCACGTCCATTCGCTTCCTCCTTCCGTGGATCCTCCCCAACCTCCGTTCCGACAGAAAATCCCCCATTACCGAGCGGACTGTGCGAGAAAATGGTCGCTCCTGTGTGTCCACGATACTTTTGTTGTGGAATAAGGACAGTGCTAACTCGCCAAATTCCGGCTGGTAAAATTTGCTCGACGGAGACTCCTGTTGTCGAAGCTAGTTGTGCTAGTTGAAGCCCTCCGCAGTGTTATTTGAGATTTGAAGCCGTCACAAGCAATAGCCTATGTCTCACCATGTAGCGTAAACGTTTAAGGGGCGGTGTAATGAACATAAACCATTATGTCGAGGCAGATTTAAATTCCACCACTCGAAAACACCACTTTTACTTTTATATCACAGACAAATCACTTTAAAAAAAAAAAAGTAACGTCTTTCATATAAATAATATATACATGAAAATAACATTATAATTAAATACTGTGGTTTAAAAATACAGCTATTCTGGTTGTAGGAGCTAAGTATGAACCTACATATCATGGATTGCAATGTTTTTCTCTATTTAAGTTAATTGTGTGCTATAATAATACTGTCAGAGACATGTTTGATAACTTGATTTTTGTTGCTTTTGTAGATACAAGACAGCACACCCACAAATGAATGGAGTAATGGAGGCAACCACCCAAGGCCAAGGTGGGATTTTATAACAGCTTTGTTGACATTATTCTACAATTTCTTCATGGAAATAATTTATTAATTATTCTCTTTAACACTCCCACAAATACAATTCCTCTTCTGTTATGCAAACTCTGTATATCAATCCTATAATGATACATTTTGTTAATGTACTTTACAGATTCCTGTAGCAGGGTGATTAAAAACATACCAGAATGTATGATTTAACCACTGAGTATGAATATAATATATATTTGTATTTGTACCTTACCGTTAATGAGCTTATATTTATACCTGTCACCTAACATTTCTGGCATTGTGTACTATTGGTTTTGCACCTTACTGATAATCTCTACTCTTTTTTAATTTATTTATATATATATACACATGTATGTATATTTGCTATCTTTCCTACTTTGTGCTGCAACTGCTGCAAACCAGTTTCCCCCAGGATAAATAAATATCTTATCCTAATAGTGATTTATTTTTCTCAGGGTAAGCGTAATTGGACATCATTTTATACTTACAAAAGGATACCATATATATAATTTCTGTGTCTTTTCTGTTGTTGTCACAGTGTGGGCACAGGATGACCTCTTAAAACTGCTGGAGGCCATGAAAGTGGCGCTGCCTCAGAAAGACCTGACAAAATACAAAACATCAGAGTCCCACCTCGACTGGCAGAAGGTGGCCTTCAATTCCTACACAGCAGAGATGTGTAAGCAGAAGTGGCAGGAGGTCTCTAAAGAGGTGAGCCATTTTTTTTTAGAGATATTCATACTGATTGTTGTTTATTGTCAGATGTTGTGCTCTGTTGAATATGCATGTTTTTTCCTCTGTCTCATCTACAGATTCGTAAATTCCGGACCCTAACAGAACTGATCGTTGATGCGCAAGACTACATCAAAAACCCGTACAAGGGCAAGAAAATAAAGGTGAGTTAAAATTGATATTTCACACAACTAATGAAAAATTAGCCCCCTGAGTGGAGCTCAAGTCTCAAGTCTTTTCACTCCCCTTTTCCGCCATGATACACAGAAACACCCGGATTTCCCCAAGAAGCCCCTGACTCCATACTTCCGCTTCTTCATGGAAAAGAGGGCCAAGTACGCAAAGTTGCACCCTGAGATGAGCAACCTAGACCTAACTAAGATCCTCTCCAAGAAGTACAGGGAGCTGCCAGACAAGAAGAAGGTCAGTCGAAAACAGATGCCACGACTAACACATTTAGATACAGTTTCTAAAATTCTAATAAAAACGTTTTTTCTTTTCATGTCTACAGAAAAAATATGTTGACGACTTCTTAAGAGACAAAGAATCATTTGTGCAAAGCATGATGAAGTTCAGGTGAGATCACTTATCACTAGTCTTCATAATTAAGTGTTATTAACACTGGGGATATTAGGCCTGCCCCTGCAGCATATTTAAGGATGATAATTGTGCTTAAATGTTGGTTTATGATGTATAAATGCAGAGAAGAACACCCAGACCTTGTGGAGAGCATGACCAAGAAAGGCTCAAATGTACCAGAGAAGCCCAAGACACCCCAACAGCTGTGGTACAACCATGAAAAGAAGGCCTTCCTCAAGACACGCCCAGATGTAAGTTTAGGCATCTACAACACAACCCACAAAATCACACCTCAACTGTAATTGCGTGACACCATGTGTGTTAATTTTCTTTGTCTGGCACCAGGCGACCACCAAAGACATTAAGGACAGTCTTGGCAAACAATGGACGCAGCTGTCTGACAAGAAGAGACTCAAATGGATCACCAAGTCTCTGGAGCAGAGGAAACTGTACGAGGTGAGACTACAGTGGCGTGTGATATGTTACGCCGGAGTCTTATTATACACGGGCTGTTGTGAGGAGCAATGATGACGTACCTTCCATCTTTCTTCGATGTTAACCGTGTTTTTGTTTGCAATCTTCTAGGGGACAATGCGGGAGTACATCCAGCAGCACCCAGAGTTAAACATGACCCAAGATGATATCGTAAAGTCCACCCTTACCAAGGCTGAGAGGCACCTGAAAGACAAATCTGACGGCCGACCTGACAAACCACCTCCGTGAGTCACAGCTGCAAATACACTGCAGACACATCTACGTGATGCCGGTTGTAGGCCGCTGCCCTGTGAGTGAGTTATTTGAATGAAATGTATTATGTGCTTTCAGAAATGGTTACTCGATGTTCTGCGCGGAGTTGATGTCGAACATGAAGGACGTTCCCAGCACAGAGCGCATGGTGATGTGTAGCCAGCGGTGGAAGCTGCTGAAACAGGGTGAGAAGGACGGCTACCAGAAACGCTGTGAACAGGTGAGTTCAGAATACACATAATTAAAAAAAAACAAAAAAAAAACGTCCAATTCAATTTTGTCTAAAAATGTCTGATTTGTTTTTTCAGAGAAAGAAGGAGTATGAAATTGAGATGAACAGATTTCTCAGTGTAAGTCTACTTTGTTTTTGTTGTGCTCGTAGTTTGCATGTCACAGCCATCACCGTGCTCATTTGTCTGCTATAGAGCTGCAGCGATTAGTCGATTAATCGTTTAGTTGTCAACTATTAAATTAATTGCCAACAATTTTGATACTCAATTAATCGTTTTGGGTCATTTTTTAAGAAAAAGGGTCCAAATTCTCTGATTTCGGCTTCTCAGATGTGAATATTTTCTGGTTTCTTTAGTCCTCTTTGACAGTTAACTGAATATCTTTGGGTTGTGGACAAAACAAGACATTTGAGGACGTCACCTTGGGCTTTGGGAAACAGCGATCGACATTTTTCACCTTTTTCTGACATTTTATGGACCAAACAACTAATCGGTTAATAAATAATGAAATAATCATCAGTTGCACCCTTAGTGTGCTATACTTTCTGCTGCAAGAATTTCTCATGTGTATTTTCTCTGCCGTATGGATCTGTAGAGTTTGTCAGAGGAGGAGCAGCAGCGGGTCTTGTCTGAGGAGAAGATAGGTTTTAAGAGGGGCAGTGGAGCCAGCAGTCCTGCCTCCAAAAAGAAGAACTCTAAAGCAAAGGTAAGACCAAGTATACAGCAAAGATGGCTTACACTCAGTATACACAGTATAGCGTGTTAAGCTCAAGCCCCATTCCCTATATATTTGATTCTTCATACTATTGCCATAATTTTGTATGGGCATTTAATTAGTGACTTAGTTAATTAATTAATTAGTAAGTCAGTTGTAGTATCCTTTTCTGATATTCCCTCGCTCTGTAACTTGTAGGCCAACCCAGAGAAACCCAAAAGGCCAATTTCAGCCATGTTCATCTTCTCTGAGGAGAAGCGTCCTAAACTGCAGCAGGAGCGGCCGGACCTTTCTGACAGCGAGCTCACAAGACTCCTGGCCCGCATGTGGAATGAGCTGCCAGATAAGAAGAAGGTAACCTGTCAATGCAGTGTAATATTATACTGTAGAAGAAATGTCAGGCCAGTAGAGTGGACCACAGGAGTCAAATCATACTGATACGTACAATTTGTACTAATGATCTTGTTGTCTTGGTCATTTAGGAGAAGTATAAACGCCTAGAAACAGTCCTGAAGGCAGAGTCAGAGAAGAAGGAGAAGGAGGATCGTAGTCGTCTGCCGGACCCTCCCAAGACTGCACAGGACATCTGGCAGCAGAGTGTCATAGGAGACTACCTGGCCAGATTTAAGGTATGCATGACTCCTAGTCTCAAGAATACAAACTAGCAGTTTTGTTTTAGCCCATTACACTATAAACACTGATTTAACAGGTGATATTAAAAGTACATGTATTAAAAGTATGTCCTAAAAAGGCAGAGGTAGATCACAGGTATCCATGCTCATGCTTTAAAGGTTAAAAACTTGGAATATAATTTATTTATTTTGTTTATCTCTTTAGCAGATAACACTAGAATAAAAGTTGAGTAATAACACGTAGTTAAAGTTAAGAAATCAAGTATTAGAACTTTGAATACATCTATATATTTCTTTATCTACATGAATACTGTAAGTTTGGAACAGTGTCTCCTCATGGAAATATGAGAATATAATGCAGCTATAATAATTTCTCAATAACATATATAATAGAGTATTAGTAATGAACTGCAGCTGTAATGCTATAACTGACAAAGTGCTGGGAAATACACGTAAAATACTCATCACATGTGCATCTAATGTGAACCTGCGCTTTGCAGAATGACCGGCCAAAGGCACAGAAAGCAATGGAAGCAACCTGGAGCACCATGGAGAAAAAAGAGAAGATTATGTGGATAAAAAAGGCAGCAGAGGACCAGAAAAGATACGAGGTTAGTGGCAATTCACTGACAATGTCCAGCAGAACTCCACAGCACGTGTTTACAGTACCAGGGAGAGCTAACAGCTGACTTAACTCTTCCCAACAGAGAGACCTGTGTGAGATGCGCTCACCTGCTGCTGCCGCCATTGCCTCAGGGAAGAAGATGAAGTTTGAGGGTGAACCCAAGAAACCACCATCGTAAGTTTGTCACATCCAACTTGTCTGTGCTGCCCTGCTGTGTGTAATCTATTCAGACCTTTAAGTTTTGACTTTTGCTTGATTTTGACTCTCTAGAAACGGATATCAGAAGTTCTCTCAGGAGATGCTGTCCAACGGAGAGCTGAACCACCTCCCGATGAAAGAGCGGATGACTGAGATCGGCAGCCGCTGGCAGAGGTTACCGCTGAAGGACAAGGACCGCTACAAGAAGATCGCTGAGGAGAAGCAGAGACAGTACAAAGTCCAACTGGAACAGTGGCTCGCTGTAAGAAGTGGTTGTTGGTTGTTTTTTTTAGGAGGGGGGGATTTATCATCCTCGTTACATGATTTATCTAACATACACTTCTATCCTTCCACAGAGCCTGTCTTCACAAGAGAGAAACACTTACAAAGAGTATAATTCACAAGTAAGTCAGTTATTTCACTATTAGCACTGTGCTGTCAGCTGTAGCTCTGTGATGTTTTCATCTTTCTGATATCTAATATAACTGTTGATGTTTCAGAAAAGGAGAACTACGGCAAAACCAGGAGGCCCCAAGGCAAAGTCCAAGAAATCTGTAAGCGCAGACTCTCTCGTTCTTCTTTTTCTCGTCTCATAAATCAGCTGTAGTGATGTTGGCAACCCTACCTGAAAATCTCTCTTCCCACAGGACACGGAGGAGGAGGATGACGACGATGAGGACGAAGATGATGATGAGCAGGAGAAGGCTTCGTCTGAGGCAGACTCATCCAGCGAGGATGAGGATGAAGACGATGATGTGAGTTGCGTCTCTCTTTGCCAGAGATAACGACAAGAAGTGGAAGTCGATTGTGCTAAATATTATTTTTTTATGGTCGTTTGTTTGAAGAAGGGGGAGGACGATGACGACGATGATGAAGACGACGACGAAGATGACGACGAGGCGGAAGACAAGGAGAACAAGTCGGAGGACAGCAGCAGCGAGTCGAATTCACAGGGGACGTCGGACTCTGATTCGGACTGAAACGGGCCGACGTGAGACGAACTGAGCAGCGCTGAGCTGAGCCAAGAGTCAAGGGAGCTCTGCCACTGTGCCAACCCTGCTCTCCTCCCACCACCAGAGGGAGCCCCTGCATTGCCTCATCCACTTCACACTCACCCACTTTATGTTGCTGCGTAGGTGATCTACTCATGGAGGGACCCCGCCCTTATGTCCAAAATCAGTTTCATTCCCTCCCCGGTGTGATGGTCATCTCACAGCACGGGCCGCTGACGTTATGCCAAAAACAGCATCCCACTGGTTTGGTGATGTCGTGAACATTTCTGCCGCTGGTTTCAATCTCGACTTACAGGTTCAATGGTTTAAGGTTAGAGTTTTAATGTAGAGGGTAATGAAGAACTCTCCAGTTTGTTTTATTATTCTGGTAATTAGTTGAAGACAAGTGGCTTCATAGAGCCAAAGAACATAGTATGGTGGATCACTTTAGGGAGGGGGGTGGGGGGGTGTGCAGGGTACTGAAAAATTGCACTCTTCAGAATGTTTCCATGAATATTTTTTTTTTCCAGAACATTGTCGCGTTGTTCTCTATTCTCAATTTATGATGTAGATTTTATCATTTGGTTCTTAAAGAGGTGGTATTTTTTCAGGAAAAAAATCAAGCCATTATGAATGTCTTTTTGTTGCTGGAGAATTTCATAACTTGTTACTTACCCGTGTTCTCGTTTAAAAGATAACAGTGCCTACATAAAGTATTCACCCCCTCTTGGACTTTTTCATGTTTTATTGTTTCACAGTGATGAACCAAAGTGGACGTAGCAAGGCTTTGATACTGATGAATGTCTCTTTAAGGGAATGCTGCAACGTTTAGGCGAAAATTACTTGTTCGCTTTCTAATTGGGAGCAAACCTGACCCAGCTGTGATGGTGGGCGTGTTTTTAAAAGGGCAGCAGACATTTCAACACAGAACTGACGTCGGTCTCCTCTAACTCTCAGTAAGACAGCAACAAACTATGTGAAGTTTTCCTGTAATGTCAAAAGAAAAACAAATCTCTCGTGATTTATCTAAATTAAGTGCAAGTTTAAAAAGCCAAACAATTGATTACACAAGTATTAACCCTTTTAAATATTTAGCAGAAGCACCTTTTGGCAGCAGTTACAGCTGTGAACAGCATTTCTCCTTGTTTCTTTTTTTCAAAACTGCCCAGTCGAGGTGTATAAGGACTGTGAGTGAGCAGCAGTTTCAAGTCCTGCCACAAATTCTCTATTGGATTTCAGCCTGAGCTCGCTAATGCGATTCTTGCACCAACACAGCCTGCTCTAAGATTTACAGCTGTGCCATATTCTTTACATTTTTTTTTTATGACCTTACTGTAGTCTGCAGGCTATTCTGTGCCTTGAAAATGTTTTTGTATCCTTCCCCTGAACTGTAGCTTTTAGTAAACTTGCTGTAATTTATTCAGAATATTCCTTTATCTTCATGACGTATTATTTTATTAGAAAATTGACTAACAAGCTGTTGGAGCTTCCAGATACAGGTGTATTTACATACCAGTGATCTCCATTCAACATATGTGACATTTGCCTGCACCAGTCAATACTATTATTTTAGTTTTATATTGGGACTTAATTTAGATCAATTTGTTTTCACTTTGACATTAAAGAGTGTGTTGACGAGTGTCAGAAAAGCCTGATTACGTCCACTATGCGTCAAAGTTGAAGACTCAGGGGAGGCGAATACTCTTTATAGGCACTGTAGGATCCATTGCCATGTGTCTGTCGCTGAAGGTGTCATTTATCAAACTTAACTGACATGTCTTGTACACATGAATCCATCAGTCTGAAACAATTCTGCTTGACTCAGTTATTTCAGCAGTTTGTTCTGGCCTGACAGTAATAAACAGTGTTTATTGTGTGACCAGAGCGGTTTGTCATTGAAGGGATAACTCTTGTTTTCCACATTTAGAGCTCAATCTGACTCTGTTTTTTTGTTTTTTTAAAGAATATGTCACACAGTCAGTGTATGTTTCTTCTCTGAACCGTTGTTTTACGTTTCACTTGCGGTTTATTTGAATTGTTAATAGGTTTGTTTTAATTGTGAGCAGTTGTGTTCTGATCCATCTGGAATCATTTGTGGATGAACTGAATGGTTTTCATCGACAAGTTTTTGTTTTGACATTTTAATGGTATTGACTGTAATCCATATATGGGTTGTAGTCTGATGCTTATCCCAAAAAAAAAGTGTGCACTTAACGTAAATCTGTCCCTCTGTGTGAGTTTGTGTGCATGCATGCACAGAACTGTGTATATATGAGGGTGTGAGTGTGTTTCTTTGCTTTAATGTGTGCTGTTTTTACCGTTTTGTTGCATACCATGATGTGACTGCAGCGTGCATGTATGTGCCTGTGTGGGGACGTCATACCAACACCATGAATGTAGATATTGTTAAATCTTTTAATTTTTTTATTTTTTTTCCAAAGGTCTTTAGTAATTTCTCTGCTCGGCGCTGTCGTGTCATTGGTTACCTGAAAACAAATGACAAGACTTCCATGGCTGTCATTTTGGGTCCACAGACAGATGAGTACATGGCAACTATTAATGATCTGTTAGTAATGGACTGATTTTGACCTTTATGAATCTCATCACTGTCTGAAACAAAACCAGCGTGGACTATTTAAATAATTTGGGGGAGGGAAAAGGCACGTGATTGCTGATATTGATAGATGGGAGTTTATAAAAGGGATTTGGGGAACTGAGTTGCCAGAGGAATTGGGGTTAAAAACTGTTGTAATTTTTCTGTAAATACTGTTTTTGTATTGAGTGCTTATTGTTTTGTTAGTGCTTTAAGTTGGCAAACCCTCATCTGTGACTTCTGAGGCCAGTGAGTTTTTCACTCACAGGGGAGAGTTTTTGGTTTAATTCACCTGTTTTAGTTGTTTCTTCTCTCCCTTATGTTGGTTTATAGAGATATCTAAGACAGCAAAGCTTTACAAGTTTGTACTGCTGATCATTTGACAAAATTTGATGTTTTCTATAGCTGAGGGTGTTCTTATGTCCTTGTAGTTCAAGTCTTTGGGCAAATAAAAAATGATCTTTAACAGTTAGTGTGTGTTGTGTTTTAACCTTATACAGTGATATGTGGGAAGAATTACATCATGTGGTCAAAAGTATGACGACACCTCTGCTGGTGTTCTTTTGGCCTGGGGCTGTTTTTCATAGTTTGGGCTAGAGACTCATAATACTACATCATCATAGATGATATTTTACAAAATAGTGTGCTGTGGAGCTGAAGGGATTAGCTGATTGATCAATTCAGAAACAATTTTGATCTATTAACAATTTAACTCATTTATGAAGCAAAAAGTTCCGGTCTTGGACTGTCAGGCAAAACAACAATTTGACTTGGTCAACTTGCGCTAAGGGAAATCGTAATGGACACTATTTTCTGATATTTTATAGACCAGATGTTTAATAAATTAACTGAGAAAATAATCAACAAATTAATCTATAATAAAAAATAATTATTAGTTGCAATGTTTTTCAGTTGGCATGGCCACATTAACCTGCTAGGAGGCCAAAAATGAGCTACTGAGCCCCTGTTAACCTCCCACTCCTCAAACTCTCTAGACTACCAGACTACAGATTCACAATTTGATTAAACACAAAGCAATGTCTAAAATGTGACCCCTTGTCACAGGTGTAATATGTTTATGAGTCATGACCAGCTTGAATAAAATGATTATCTCCTCTCAAGTTGTTTATTTTGAACAATTTTTAGAGAAACTATCCAGCAAGAAGAAATGATCAGAAAAAAGTCAGGAAAATAAACAGAATAATAAACAAACATAATTTGTATAAGAGAAATATGTATTTATTTGTCTTAATGTTTCTATCCCATGGGGCATGTAGACACTAGACTAAAATAATGAAGGTTTTAAAACTAGTTTTTAACTAAAGGAACCTGCTCAAGACTAGGCCTCAAGGAAATAAAGCAGGACCCTTATTGTGTTCACAATTTTCCAAGAATAAACAAGAACCAGTTGAGTTCTGGGGGCCCTGGGGCAGTTGCCTGCTTTGCCAGTTTGGGGAATGCCCTTTTTACTGTTTTAACATGACACCACCCACAAATCCAGCTCTAAGAGAAATGTTTTTTTCTCCCAGTTTGGTGTGGAAGAACTGAACTGGCCTGCACAGACCCCTGAGCTCAACCCCATCCGGCACCATATGGGATGAACTGGAACACTCCAGTGCTTATCTCCCAGTAGCTGACCTCACTAATGGAGCAAACTCCTGCAGCCAGGTAAATCTTGTAGAAAGCCTTCAAAGAGGAGTGGAAGCTGCTGTAGCAGCAGGATAATGTCTAACAATCACATAAGGATGTCATGTTTAGGTGTCCACATACTTTTGGCCATATAGTGCGCATTATTGGTACAGATGACCTCATTCAACCGCTCAGGCACAACTAACTGATCACAGATAACAAGCGAAAATCTCGTGCTCATTCTTTGATGTCTGAAGTGGGTGGGAAAAGTCCCATCCCCGCGTCAAGCCTGTCAGTGATACCGGAAGCACGCAAAGTTGTACCTTCAAAATAAAATCCTCAATAGGGCCTTATCTGCGTCACACAAGTCTCCTAGCAACCACAGCTTTCATTGGCTGGTCTTGCTAAATATAGATGGAGCAGGTCTGGCAGGGTGATATCTGTAACTGATGTGTGTAGGATGCTTTTGGTAACGTTTTTGAAAATATATAGTGCAGTCAAATAACATCCTTTAAAGCAACTCACTACAACACGTATGGCCTCAAACCTACGCTTCTCAGACACAGTCACAAGTGGGAATGATCAATTACTCTAGCGCTGTACTTAAGTACAATTTGAAGTACTTGTACTTTACTCGAGTGTTTCCATTTTATGTTACTTTATACTTCTACTCCACTACATTTCAGAGGGAAATATTGTAGTTTTTACTCCACTACTAGTTTTCAGACTAATATTTTAAAAACAAAACATATGATCAATCTGATCTCAATATGATAGTTATAGATTCCATTATCCAACAATATATAAAGTAGTAAAAATTAGCAGCACCTCCACCTGCTGTAACATTAAAGTGCTGCTTGTGTGTTAATGCTTCAGTAATAATATTCAAATGACATGATGTATATGATATTATAATATGATATATGATATATACACTCTGAAAGGGACCATTATGCCCAAGGAGTACTTTTACTTATAGTATTTTTACATAGTAGTATTGTTACTTTTACTTAATTACTTAGTGAGTTTTTCTCCTCGCTCACTAAACTTTTTTTTTAAGAATACCTTTATTAAATAAACAAAATCTGACCGTTACAACATCAAGTTGGTAACATAGTACAAACAGTACAAATCACAGACTGAGCACAGCACAATAAAATAAGGAAAAAAATAACAAAATAAATCAATAAAAGAGTCAGAGGTCATAATATATGTGTTTTTGTAAATGTCTAAGGCTTGTTGGGTCTGTATACATTTCAGAGCTTTCTTGAAATTTGTTAACTCATTCGTGAAGATTAAGAACAGTAGTCTGACATTAATAAATCTTCATCTGTGGATAAAATGTTTAGCCATGATAATCAGGCTATTGTATATCATTTCCCTTATTTTTATCCTCCATTATAGCTCCAAATTTAATCAATTAATTGATTAATTAATCAAATCATTATAATCTAATTTGGGTGATTGAAGGTCTTTTTCCAGATACCCACTTTTGAGACGAATTCCCAAAAAGATCTCGTATAATTACAAGCAAAGAACAAATGTTTCAATATCAGAATCACAGAACATACAATTGTCTTTATGAATGCTGAATCTGTGTCTCAGAAACTCATTACGAGGATAAATATCATTTATAATTTTAAAATGAGTTTCTTTACATTTCGGTGATACAGGGAGAGTGAGGTATCTGGTTCTAATTCTAATTCTAATCTTTTTAGGATCATCCTTTAGTAGATTTGTCCTGTTTTAATGGTAAAGGGAGGAGAGGGCACCCCTTACAGTTTTGTTTGAGCTCACTAAACATTTGACAGCTCTTCCTGGGCTTTTATTTTTAAGGTTGATCCCGGAAGTGGGTTGTTTTATGTTTCTGTTTGTCTCCACGGTGTTTAACGGCCTCCTCTGTGTCAGACGGGTTTGTAACGTTAATTTAACCGACACCTGCGACAACAAACAACCCAAACGAGTATTTTGTTTCACCGACGATGGAAGGATGGATGTAGCCGAGCACCAGGCTCCCTGCTACCGTATCTGATGTGGACCGACTCGGTGATGGTGCCTCCCTCAGAGAAGCTGCCTGCTTCAGGCTGAGTTTTCTGTGTGACAGGGTAAGAGGAAACAGTGTTTGGTGAAATTAAAATTATCACCACATTGTATATCCGAGCATTTCGCTTCAATGTGCCACAATTACCTTCACTTCAAACTAGCCAGCTAGTAGAGTAGCAGGGCTAGCTAGCAATGCTAACACTAAAAAGTGATGTTAGTTGACGTTAAACAGTGTTGAGTTTGCTAAAAACTGCGGTTACCTGCCTTTATATTGTTGCTCCTCTCTTTGTTTTATACTAACATTAGCTAGTCGTTAACGAGGTTGTTAAACTGGTGTTTTATGTTTAAAATGAAGCTAATGTTGCAGTGTTTATACTGTAAATAAACACCTGGCGCCTTGAGGTGTAGCTTTAATGTTGATAACAAAATTACTTGTGATGCATCCGCCATAATAAACTGTTAATCATTACATTACTGTGACTGATATGTGCAGGCTTTGTGATGGATGTTTCCTGCAATGTTTAATTCACATCTATACATTCACATGTATATATTGTCTTGTCTTTAACAGAATGAAGACATATCTGCAACAAGTGTCCACAGCTATTTTAAAAGTAAGTGTTTTGCATCATAAACGTCTTTAATCTGTTATCTGTGCTGACCTTCTCATGATCTTAAGTTTTTCCTGTCCATAACCCACAGGTCAGCATCTCGTTACCGTGCTATCAAGATTTCCCATACAGATTTTCAAATGAAAATGGAGGATATGCCCCTGTCAGGCCCAGACAACACCAAGCTGGAGGTGAGTGAATGTTAAAGCAATGAGCCCCAAGAGGCCATGGTTTACAGTGGTTTTAGAACAGCTAAGGGGCGTTGTTAGGCCTGAAACCCCCCTTAACTGTTCTAAAATCACTGTAAACCACGGCCTGGGTAGCTTATTGCTTTTATAAAACGGTTACTACATACATCTGGGAAGGTTTCATAAAGTAAACACAGCAACAAAAAATGCAATCATTTATTGATAACAAATAACCATTCCTCCGCCAAGCAATGTAGTTCTACAGCAACATTTAGCAGAATGGTTGCCAAGCAACACAGACGCAGTGATTGGGGTGATTATTAACATTTATCTGGATATCACCATTAATTATGCCTCTGCGAAGTTTTTTCACTACTCCAACAAAAGCGCTGTTTTTAGTGATAACAGACACCAGGATCGGCTGATGGGTGGATCATTGATGTACTGGTTAAGCCCTGCACGTAGGCCACCATAACTGCTGAAACCAAAGGGTTCGGCTTTCCTGTTTTTCACAGTGCCATAAAACCGACAGAGAGCCTGGTTTAGCTCCATTTTGGTGATTGTTTTAAAATCAATATCCAGATCGGTTTTCGGCACACTAGGTCTGAAAACAGCGAACACATAGTCTGTTTAACGGTCCCGATCGTTTCTTGACTTTTCCAGCTCTTCAGTTCCTCTCTCATTAATTTCAGCGTGTCTACTTTCTTTTTTGTCTTCCTCCTCCATCCTGTCCATCTCTTTCCACCACTCATCCGCGCTTAGCCCACTCAGTAAATCAAAATTCACAACAAAATCTGACATTTTGAAACTATTTGTTTGGCGTAGTAATACTGATGTAATGTGGCCTCCAACTGTCTTTCATTTGTCTTTGTGTGGCAGCCAGTTTGTGTTTGTTTTTAAATGATCTTATTGTCTTTGGTGTTGTAGGCCTTGGTCCATGACATCTACTCTGAGCTGGTGGAAGATGCCTGTTTGGGCCTGTGTTTTGAGGTGCATCGTGCTGTGAAACAGGGCTATTTCTTCTTGGAAGAAACGGACCAAGAGAGCATGAAGGAGTTTGGTTGGTGCCATGGCTTCCAGTTCGTTTTTCCAGTTTATCTTCTCATTTTTCTTCGGTGTGAAGGTATTTATGTTTTTTTTTTATTACTTTTCCAGAAATTGTGGATCAGCCAGGAGTGGACATATTTGGCCAAGTGTACAATCAGTGGAAGAACAAAGAGTGTGAGTGCCCGAACTGCAAAAGGTTGATCGCAGCTTCTCGCTTCGCCCCGCACTTGGAGAAATGTCTCGGCATGGGACGCAACAGCAGTCGCATCGCCAACCGCAGGTCGGTCAATAAAGGTCATTCAGGACTGACTGTTGTGTTGATCCAAAATGGGTATAAACGTCTGATCACATTGTTTTTATTGTTTTTCTTTTCCTTTAAACAGGCTAGCCAGCAATAATAACATGAGCAAATCAGAGAGTGATCAGGAGGACAATGATGACCTCAATGATAACGACTGGTCATATGGGGCAGAAAAAAAAGGTGAGCTTTTAAAAACTTTCCACTGTGCCGAGAGAATAATTAATTGTTCCACATAATAAACAAACTTCTTATTTCCATGTTCCAGCCAAGAAGAGAAAGTCAGATAAGGTATTTTTGCATTTGTTTCCTTTTTGCAGACGATATTATAGTACATTTTTATGTATGTTTTAATAATGAGGTAAATCTAATCTGAATGATTTTCTTTGTGCAGAATCAAAATTCCCCAAGAAGATCCAAATCTATAAAACATAAAAATGGTGAGTCTGTCAGGTATTTAGTTTCTAGTGTATTGTGGAAGTTTTGGTCCGTGCACCTTTCTGAATGTGGTGTAAATGTTTGAAATGATTCTGGACCTGCTGCTGGGTGTTTTGTACTCCGGTCCGTTCTGCAGTTTTGAAGCCCGAGCATCGTGTTGCAGATCAGGATGTGCTGTGTCCTCCGTCACAGGAAGTAGAATATGCACACTTGCTGTCTAATGCCAACCACAGTGTAGTGTAGAGAGATTATACAAGCAAAAGGTTCACCTTTTTAGATTGACTGATTCACGGCCAAAATGTCAGCACAGTGCAGTGTTGGGTGAATACACAAAGACTAAAAGTTTTGCACATTTTCAGCCACACTTTGGGTCATGGTGCACAGCAGAATAACTTGTGAAACAAATGGTTTGATAATGATTATTCAATAATGTGTTAAACAATTTATTTATTTATATTGGTCGGCATTTTATGAAAATTCATGTGCAGACGTTAAAAACAACAATTTGTGGTTTTACGGGGCTTTGTGGAGCAACCTCTTGCAGGAGTGCTGTATTTACAAGGGAGGAGCAAATAACATCTGAGTAGCTGTAGGTTAGTTTCTAAGTATGTTATTTGGGGTGGTTGGAAACCCTCTTGATTGTGACTTGAAATCATCTGCCCAGGGATTGTTTTTCTTTTGATAAAGATGTTTCACAGTCCAATTTTGATGACGTTTTAATGGTGTGTTTTTCCAGGTGAGCTTGGGAGCAGCGTCAGTGCAGAGCCTTACAAGGTGACAAATCCTCCTTTGTTCATGTTGCCTGCAAGACCACAAAGTTCTTCCATCTCGTATTATATAGTGCAAACTATTAATAATGGTTCTTGATCTGTCTTTCATTTCAGTACAACTATAATACTGGCATCAGTTATGAAACTTTAGGCCCTGATGAAGTCAGATCCCTTTTAACAACGGTGAGCAACTTGCATGAATGCTCCCAAACATGTTTTTGCAGTTTATTTCTCAGGATAAATAGTTTTTTTACTGCTCTCCTGTTTTTAATGTCGTGTTTGTTTCTACAGCAATGTGGGGTGATCTCTGAGCACACCAAGAAGATGTGTACCAGGTAATTACTGTCTAATCCACCGATAGATAAACTAGATGAAACTTCTCCACTCTGGGAAAACTTTGAACTGCTTTTGTGGTGCTAATATCTGAGATAATGCAGGATAGTTTCAGGCACTGTAACACCTGAGGTCGGTGGCTTTATGAGCCTCAGTTTGGACCGTCTGTGAAACTTCATCATGAAAACTAAATCACATAGAAATCCTGTCTGAAGCTGAAAGTCATGGTTGCATGTGAAATCTGGAAACATGATCGCTTTCATCCAAGTATTTATGAAAATGATCATGTATGTTGGGACTAACTCGGGTACACAAGTGGCAACTCATTGCATTTCATTGTTTAACATTTTTTCTGAACCAGCGATTGACTACTCCCCAAAATGAAACTGCATGATCGCAGAAACAACAATAATTACACAGATATATTTTTAATTAGACCATGGAGGACCCTGTCAGTGACCAATCTCTAACATTTCATAACCATTAACACCTCATTGCTCTAATTCCCCCGTCTGATTGGTCACTGATTGCGTCCGCAGCAGTCCGTCCCACCTCCCTCCCTCCCTGTGGCTGCATGCATGCAGGCAGGGCGACGCGTGAAGCTGTGTGGGTGGGCGGCTGTCAGTCAGGGATATATAATGCCACCTTGTGTCCCACCAGGTCTCAGCGATGTCCCCAGCACACAGACGAACAGAGGAGGGCCGTCAGGGTGTTCCTCCTGGGGCCGTCCGCGTGAGTGTGCCCTGTCCCCTTCCTTACCCGCCACCCCCCCTCACCCACAAGTGTACTTAACTAAAGTCATGTTTGAATGAGTGTTGTGACCCTCACGGTGCAGCGGTTTGCTGGTACAGTTCACTGTTTTCTGATCAGGTTGCCTTTGCCAGAGATGGGAACAGAACACTGCTGCTGGTCAGTGTTGTGAATACTCTGGTACAGGCGCCTTTTCTGCAAGTAACAGCTCTTTGACAGGCAGAGTTGTGACTATCCTCTAACACAAGTGTTAACAGAAGCTGCAGCTGAGGGGGAACTGAGTAATCTGTGATCTTTTATCTTTTTTTTTTATCAAGGTCATACATTAGAAAATGTTGATTAGTATTCATTCATAATTTCAGATTATCATGTGGTTGAAATTGTGGTTTAAAGTTCATGCCACGCACCGAAAGTTACAATGAAAGGTTTATCCCAAAAAATAAAGTGCATGTATTGACTCTGACAATTCTTTATTGACAGAATTATCAGGAACACCATGAACGTCGTGCTGTATGGTTGTAACATATTTAGCAGTTGGCAAGCTCAGACTTTGATTCTACTGAAGTAAATAATGCTGATATTCACCATTAGGAACCAGGTTGTGTAATAACAATGATAAATAAACAATAAACAATAACTAAATAGATAAATAAAGATAGA
Source organism: Oplegnathus fasciatus (assembly GCA_003416845.1). Classification (NCBI taxonomy): domain Eukaryota; kingdom Metazoa; phylum Chordata; class Actinopteri; order Centrarchiformes; family Oplegnathidae; genus Oplegnathus; species Oplegnathus fasciatus. The sequence goes on from NTHP01000020.1 coordinate 711,982, forward strand.
AATGAAGTAATGAAAGCAGATAAACTGGATTCGAAGGTTAAAAATGGTTGCCAGGCAGCATAGAATTGCAGAGTAGATACCGTAATAAAGCACCAAATCTGTAATGCATGACCTCCTTAACAAAATGTGCTTATAGCGGTAGCATCGGGTCGTTCCACTTGAACAGAGTCCTTCTCCTAGCGAGGAGGGTTATCATATTGGCCTGAGACCCACTCAAGTGAACGTCCCTTGGGGCCAGCCAGAAAAGTGCAAAGAATGGAGAGTCCAGAACATACTGTATGTAAATGAGCAGCTTGTAGCATGTGGGATGAAGGTCTGCTCTAATCTTACGCACTCTTTCTCATCGCCTTTATTAAATCCCTTGAAATCCTTTAGGGTGCTACCAGCTACGCGAAAAAGTCCACTGAATTCATGTCAAAGTGGAGGGCGAGCACTGACAGATTTTCTTTTTACATTTTTTACTGTTTGTAATAATATTAGGAATATATAGACATTTGTATTACTGTGTGGTCAGTCTGAGGTGGATGTCTCAGTTTTGTCCTCAGCAGTCTAACAGGCTGTATCTGTGTCTGGGTTTCATGTGATAGGCCGTCGCTGCCCGATGCAGACGCTGTGGTGGAGAGCGACAGCTTTGACATTCCAGATGGACAGACCCTGATGAGCCGCCTGCAGTGGGAAGACTCCCCTGATATTTCACCCACTGACTCTGCCTCATCTAAAGCCAGTAAGGAAGCAACATGCACTGCACTGGACATCATCTTTTGATAAAACGTAAAGACAGTTGATGGATAATTTTCTGTCCTTCTCACAGGCACCAACCATTCAGATTCTAGGAGGCCCAAGAAAAAGAAGAGGACGTCTCTTGGTTTGAACAGTGGAGTAGGAGTTGGAGGAGGAGGAGGAGGAGGAGGAGGGAGTCTGACTGGAGGCGGCGGCAGCAGCAGCAGCAGCTCTCAGAGTAATATCAGCTTATCCACCAAAAAAAAGAGGCCCAAACTCTCAGCACCTTCTATTTCCAGTATCTATGATGACTTAAACTAGCATAAGCCCCGTCCGTAAGACCAGCTCTCGCCTCCTCTAGTAAGTTCCTCCTGTCAAACCGACATTTACGGGCCTGAACAGGATGGGATGAAACTTGACTTAGTTCTTATTCATTCAGCCTTGACAAGTAAGACAATTAATGAACATTTCTCCGTCTGTATGATGAACACAGTATTCTAAAAAATTGTGATTGGTCACAGAGTCTGCACAATATAAGAAGAATAACATGATTTTTATTTTATGGTGGAAAAAAGTATTTTTCATCACTTTTAAACCCTTAAAAAGACACAATAAATTGACTTTTTCACAGCAGCCATTTTGACATGACATGGCAGGAAAAATCACAGCTGTAAGTAATAACTAATCAAAGGGTGCACTCCATTTAGCTTTCCTAATTTCAGGCCATGCTGTGCATGCTTGCTCACTGACCAGGTTTACTGACACACTTAAATGGAACGCAGCCATCGTTAGCAGGATTCATTTCACCTGTTTTTACTGCTATGACAAGTCAAAATGTCTATTGGGAATCTTTATTTGTCCACTTTTTTTCTGGAAGTCAAATGCAAACAGAACTGAGTTTGTACAAAATGCCAACATGTCCCTTAACCTTTAAATTCGGAATTACTTTTTTTTCTTAAACTACTCATTTAAAGTTTATTACCTTTTATCAGCTATTGCCACTCAGAAAATGCATTTTTTTTTCAAAGCATGAAAAGGTTGAAGTCTTAGATGTGGCTTTCTGAAACCTTCAGGTACTCTTGTCATTGTTGCCGATCTTTTTTAGACTCTGTGTTCATTTAACTCAGTTTTGAGGAGCCTTGTGGACTTCAACTGCTTTCAGTTTTAACACTTGACACACGTATACTGGAGTACTCATCAGTGGCTTTTTAATTCTAGCGTTGTATTGCACAGTTGTGTGTGAGTGCCTCTGTATGCTGACTTGCATTCAGTGTAAACGTCACTTTTTTCGTGTAGTGTGTGTGTATGTGTGGTTAGAGGGTGTGTGTGTGTAATCATTTATATTTTCATAAAACTATGCATCCTAGAATGTGACATTTTTGTGAAAGTATGTGTGCCATTTTAAATATTTAACTTTTTTTGTTGTTTACATCAACAATATATTTAAGTTTTTATTCGTCACTGCCTATGAAGTGATACTGTATGTATATTATTTGTGTGTAAATGCAGATTTATGATATTTGATGAGCCAGTAGGCTTTTGGGACACATGTACAGTACATGTATGTATGACGTGTGAGATGGAAAAGTAATCATGAATCCAACTTAACTTTCTTTCCTCAGAACAAAACTTGTCTTGTGGAGTTTCTGCTTAAAGATCACATCGTACATTAAGTAGATCCGTTCTGCTTGTCATTCATGATCATGAGTGATAAGTCTGCATCTTGTAAACCTATAACCAACAATGTCTGATGTAAAAGTTGTAAGATATAGTACATGCATTAGAGGTCAGATGCACTATTTCACTAATCTACTTCTAACTTTTCACAGTTGATGTCTTAGAGATGCATTTTTATTTGTTTTTCTTAGAAATTGGCTTTACAAACGCAAAGACTTTACTGTTGCAGATGTTGTTGTGGAGTCAGAAGCGTAGTTGAGTACAAGGATGATGTATTCTGTTTGTATGAGGACATCGCTGTAAAACTTGGGGACTGTATGAAAGTTATTAGGATGTCAGAATTTGGATTTCTGTAACTTTCCGAAACTGACAATCACACCCACTTCACGTCGTGATTGGTCTGCTGTGCGGAAGTGAGAAAGGAGCAAGAGATTGATCTTATCTCTCTCTCAAGCTCTCTATTTTTATCATTCGTCTTACAACTATTTCTGTCACTTTTTATATAAACGACAAAGTGCAACAGTATGACTGTTTCCAGAAGAGACAGCTTGAAAATGTGGGCAGTTATCTCCGTATACAAGCGATACTGCATCTCCTCCATCTCCATGACGGGCAGCTTTCCACTCCACCATCCAGTGTGGCCGTTCAGAACAACTCCAAACACTTTTTTGCCTTCTGACGTAGTTGTAACACGTCATATGAACTAGTTCTTTTCAAGCATAACCCGACTCCCATGTAGCATTGTCTTTTTTTCTGAAAGAGTTGGTGGTCTAAAATATTTGGGAGAGCAGGGAAGGGCCTTTTGACTTTTCCTCATTCCAGATTATATTTTTTTTCATTCTTCCCTTGTAAGATTTATTGGGGGGAAAAATGGGTCATAAAGGTGCGTTTGGCAATATTTCTCAGTATCAAAGCTTGATTTTCCTAAAAATTCAACTAGCTAGTCGGACCTGTAACCACAAAGCTGCTGCTGGTGGCTGAAATTACTATTTATTTAGTAGCTCTTTATTCAGAAATAAAGTGGCTCCAATATTCATCATTTTTGTGAATATTTATTTCCCGGTATTGGGGGGAGAAGGCTGTTCCTTTTTTTTTCTAAGGACAGGGTCCAAAGAAAACATTAATAATGGCCAGGGAGGGCCTTTTTTTTATCAAACAAACCCCCCCTCGTCACCCCAATAGTTTTCATACAGTCCCTAAAGTCAAGTGCAGTCAGTTATATGTCTCAAAAGTCATGAATATAACAATCTGTCAAAGCCTGATTTAAGTCTATTCACATTTTCACATCTGATTCTGTTTAAGTCTGTCGTAACTTTGAACGTGCCCTTTTGAATCTTCTCCAGTAAAGTCTTGTGATGTGCACTAAAGATAAATGAACTGTTATTAGATACTTTGGTAGGTATGATTAGATTAAGCCACCTCTCGTGGATGAAGCTAACAGCTGATGTTCTCTTGTGGCTCTTTGTGTATCCGTGTGCAGTACGAGTGCAATAACAAAGAATGCGATGTTGTGAGTTTCCAATATTTTCTCATGTACAAGCACAGATCTGTGCATGTGCGAATGACTGTTGTATATGAACATAATGTGATACATAGGTTATTTTTCTTCACTGTCATGCATACTGGTGTTTGTATATAAATAAACACAAACCCGACCCAGAGGCTCACTTCTTTAGACCACAAACACTTACTGAAACACGTTTGGTTTGAAATGCTTTAATTTGAGACATCACTGAAGCCAGAGCAGTCCAGCATAATCAGGAGGGTTCCCCCCTCCAAATCTTTAAGTGCCAGATGCAGGTTCGTTTGATTCATTCTATCATTTTATTTACAGAAAATACACAATATATTTACAATATCTTCTCAAAAAGTTAACATTTTCATGTCTAGTGATTATTTAAATTAGCCTATTTCTACATAGCAACAGTTTTGGAGCAACAAAAATATCTGAAATTTTCATCCTAGCACTGAGGCAGCTGTGCAGTCTGCATTTGTTTACACAGAGCTCGAATCATTCAAATAACACAAGATAATGGTAAAGAGTTAAACTGGCACACACAGCACAACAGTGAGTGCTTCCAAAAGATTTTAGATTCTTGCATCTACCGGTTAATTTGACATTTTTTAACACAGAAACAGTGGCCTCAAAAACAATGACACAGGAAATGAAAGAGCAGACGAGATAAAGCCAGAGTGTTAAAACATGGAGTGAACCACTAAGTCATGTTTGAAGAGAAGCTATGATTCAGCTGAACTTCACTCACTGTAGATTATTATTTACCCCACATATACTGCTTTTTATAAATCTTGGAACATGCACAAACAGGCTCACCTAGCCACCCACGCACTCACACACACTCTGCAGGAATCCAATCAGCTGTGGTATCTGCACAGAGCCCACTTTTTATTAGTCCGTCTCTCTAGGCGCCACCCACTGCTGTGGTTATTTATATTTTATCTCACAACATTGAGCTGTAAGCGTGCGGCCTCTCTGCCTTTTCAGCGGCTGTGCATTCCGAATATCAGAAAGCTGAAGAACACAGTGACTCCCACGAGGGAGATGGTCGCGGGGGCGGTGAAAAACTGCCTGTAGTTGATGCGGAAGTACCACACCACAGCCAGTATCACCACAAACACAGGCACCACCAGGCTGCCGGTGCTGATGGCCACACCGGCAGCCCTGAATCCTCCAGACACCCCAGACCCAGCCCCGGCCCCAGGCTGAGCCCCTTCCTCTGGAGCCTCGTGCAGGGCCTGGGAGATGTGGCAGTGGATCACGCTGTTGTTTGTGATGTTTAGGGATAACAGAGTCCTCTTGGGATCCTGCAGCAACTGGCCTTGGTAGATAAGTTTTATTTGATGCTCCCGACCTGAGAAGTATTTACTGGAGAAGAAGAAAGGCAAGAAAGAAGAGCCGTTAAATGACATATTAAAGAAATAGTTTGACATTTTGGGAAATACGCTTATTTGCTTTCTTGCAGAGAGTTAGATGAGAAGATCAACACCACTCTCATGTGTGTACGATAAATATGAAGCTACAGCCAGCAGCCGCTTAGCTTAGCATAAAGACTGGAAGCAGGGGGAAACAGTTAGCCAGGCTCTATCCTGTTTGTTAAATTTAGCCCAAACCGAAAAACGGCACATGCTAGACTGTTTCTTCTACTTCCTGGAGTCTTCGCTTGTTGCCTGGCAACCTTATGGCGATGACAAGACTCCAGGCCAAGAAATAGTCCCACACAAAACCACAATGTGTCGTTTTTACACTTGTGAAATTTAACAAACAAGACATCACGTGTTAATTAGCAGAGCCATGCTAGCTTTTCCCCCCTGTTTCCAGTCTTTATGCTAAGCTAAGCTAACTGACTGCTGGCTGTAGATTCATATTTATCGTACAGACTTGAGAGTGGTATCGATCTTCTCATCTCTGCAAGAAAGCAAAGAAGCGTATATATGCTTGAAGTCTGTAGGTGGGTGTTTGGGTTGTGTTACCAACCTTTTCAGGACTCCAACTGTATCCTGTGGCTCTACGACAGCTACTTCCTCCGTGTCATTTAAAAACTTCAGGCGGACAGAGATGCAAGTGGTAGTGGTGGTGATGGTGGTGGGGGAAATGGTGCTGGACAAAAGTGGGATATGGTTTATAATCTTTTTATCTTCCCCCTCCAGCTCCTCCTCCTCATCCTCCTCCTCCTCATCCACATCATCATCCTCCTCATCTGAAGTATGCAGTCTTCCAGCCTGTAGTTGTTTGCTCTGTATGTCCAGCAGGAGATCTGTCATGACCCCCTCAGCTCCCTCCCCCGTCCCCTCACCCTCTCCTCTCTCAGTCCCCGGCTCGCCGTCATCCGGCTTGTTCTCCTGTGAAGGTGGAGTAGCCTGCTGTTCAGGGGTGTCGGCGCTGGGAGACCCTCCGCTGTAGCTGTCATGGCCTCCCAGTCCGATCAGAGAGGCGTGAGCGCCCACAGTGAGGATGGTGCCCAGTATGTGGTCTCCCCGGTCTGCCACATGGGTTGAGAGCCAAGCCAAGACGAGGGCCAGGGCCAGGAGCAGCACACCACCTGCTGCCGTTACCTCGTCCTCCATCCCATCCAGCATGGTCAGTGCACACACTGCCATCTCTGTCCTCCAAACCTGAAGACAAGACAAAAATAAGCTATAAATCGAGTTTATTTATAGAAAACCAAATCACTAATTTGCCTCAATCTGTACATTAAGCAGAACATACAAGCAAAATTAAACCCAGTGTTAAAGGCCAACATGTGTTCTCTCATATGATGGGAACATCTAAAAACTCAATTTGAATTTCAGGGAATATAATCTGGCTTTGAGTTTTATTACCTCTATGAATAAGAGTTGTTTTCACAAATAATGACAAATATTTGGAAATTGTTATTTCATAAATAGTTATTTCAATAACAACTTCACTACTTTACACATTTTTTTCCCACTAACATGGCGGGGTGGGGGGGATATAATGTTGTATACCGTGACTCAATATGAATATGTCAACCGTCTGAGATTTTGCATTACTGTTTATATCGATGTGTCTGTGCCTTTATTATCTCTAACTGCATTAGGCCATTGTGGGCAGTGTTATTGATCAATGAGCAGGACTGCTTTAAGGCAACATTAAATTTACAGGATTTTTGCACAAGTGTGACAAAATACCTTGATTTGTTATATCTTTAGATTCACTGGATTCACCAAAACACGGACATTGCCATCTGGATATTTTATCTATATCATGATATTACAGTAGGGCTGCAACTTATCGATTAATCAGCCATTAATCTATAAATTGTTAGAATACACCCAAGGTGACCTGTTTTGTCTGACCAACACTCCAAACCCAAAGACATTATTTTACCAAAAAATGTGTGAAAAGGTAGCACATCTCAAATTTCCAGGTCAAGGAGCACAAAGTACTCACATTTCACTTTTTTATTTGGCTCATCCCTTTATCCCTACGTCCCACCCATGGCCTACATGCTGACAGCAGAAAACTTTGGTTTCTGTTCTGTTTTTTAGAGGAAATACAATAAATTAGTTACAGAATGACACCGTCCTAATCTTAACAACACTCTGACCTTGCAGCAATGCTAAATTTGTATTCTGATTGAGTACACTGAGTCTGTGCACATCAGGAGAAAGCTACTTAGCACAAGACATTCATTATAGTTTACATAACCCTCGGCTTTCTGCACATTTGCTCGTCTCTTCGCATATAAACACACTATAAAGACAGTATTAGCTCAGCAGCTACATATAGATGTTCTTCTTACACACATACATATAACAGGAATTTAAGTAGTAATCCTTAGACGGGGTATTACCATGTGGAAAAGACATTAGCGTTATGTAGGATGAAAGTTGCTCAACATAAAGCTCCGGAGCAGCTCTTAGGGCTGGTCAACAGCTGTGAAGCTACACCCAGCTGTTCAAAGCCTCGTCAGCAGTAGTTTCCTCTGCCACGTTAGTTATTATACTCGACATTCAACCTTTTAAACACAATATCAGCTGCTGTGCCACCTCGCCTCCTGCGCTGCTAACTTGTGTTGTTAGTTTATGCTGCTGTTGCTAGTTAGCGAGCTAAGTTAGCTTGCGAGCTACCGTGCTAGCTGAAAAACGACCTTCGGCTGTTTACGACTCCCGCTGCTCGGTTTGTTTTGTCGCCAGCACTTTTCAAACTGAACACAGGGCTCGTGTGAACGTCTGCGAGTCTTCACTTTGTATATATATATATATATGTGTGTGATCATCTTACCTGCCGGCTGTAAAATCAGCGCATGTTTGAAGGCGAGAGCTCAATGCTAGTTAGTTAGCAGCTTCTCCTTAAAAACCACATAATAAACACAGAGGCGGCGTGACGTCATCACGCAATCGCCGTGCGCTTGTTTTGGAGACTGGTCCCGGCTGTTGCTCCTCCTGCTCACACTAATAACTAATAACTACAGATAACAGTATAATAATTAGAAATTTTAAATTAATTTTAAATAAATAATAATAATTTAAAAAAAATAAGAATAAAAATAATAATAATAATAATGAAAAAATAACAATAAAAATAACAATAATAATAATAATAATGATAATAATAACAATAATAATAATAATAATAATAATAATAATAATAATAATAATAATGGTGGCTGGTGATTTAGGGACATTTTAAACAGTGGTTGAAGAAGTATTCACATCTTTTGCTTAAGCAGTGGTGGAATGTAACTAAGTACATTTAGTCATTTACTGTACTGAAGTACAAATTCAAGGTACTTGAGTATTTCCATTTTATGCAGAGGTGGAAGAAGTACTCAGATCTTGTACTTAAGTAAAAATAGTAATACCACAGTGTAGAAATACTCTATACAAGTTAAAGTTCTGCATTCAAAATTGTACTTAAGTAAAAGCATTAGCATCGACGTATACTTAAAGTTCCAAAAGTAAAAGTACTCTTAATACAGAATGGCTCATTTCTGAATAATAAATATTCTATTATTTAATTAAAATTATTGTTGCACCAATGTGTTCATCGCTTTAATGTTGCAGTTGGTAAAGATGGAACTAGTTTCAACTACTTCATCTGCTGGGTAGCTTGTGAATTTTCCCCCCAGGGATCAATAAAGTTTTATCTTAATCTATAATATTACATCATAATTTATTTGTTGATTATATTTTGTGTTATTAATCTGAATCTGAATAGTAGCTAGTAACTAAAGTTATCAAATAAATGTAGTGGGGTAAAAAGTACAATATTTGCCTCTGAAATATAGTTGAGTAGAAGTTTGAAGTAGCAGAAAAGGGAAATACTCAAATACAAGTACCTCAAAATTAAAGTTACAGTACAGTACTTGAGTAAATGTACTTAGTTACTTTCCACCACTGATTTTATGCAACTTTATACTTCTAGTACAAACAGTACAAAAATAGACCTTTTAAAAAGGGTACAAAATGGGCACAGTATATATATATACATATATATATATATATATATATATATATATATATATATAATAGACGATTTGTTAATTTTAACAGGGGGGATAGCCCAATGGGATCGCTCATTAGGCGAGGTCTACCTTCCGTCCCATGACCGTCCCAAAATTAGTTTTTATCGTCACTGACATCAGCAGGGTGCCTTTAAATTAGAGCCCTGCGCTCTGCTACTAGGGGATGGAGAGGGGGGACAGGTTAACAATGGGGATGGTATCCCCCTTCATTCCCCCTCAAGTTGCCTACTGTATATAAATTTGACAGGGTACAGTAGTAGGGATGGGTATTGTTAAGATTTTAAGGGTAGGTTACTCTTACTGATACTCCATATCGATCCAGTACTTTAACGGTACTCTTATTGGTTCTTTTTGTTATTTTTTAAGAGAAAAAACGAAACAAATTAAGAACAGAATTAACATTGCTTTATTTTCCTCATATTTAGCCTACTATAAGCTATAGGCTAGTCACTATGAAAGCAAATCTGTCTCAGCAGATTTTGAAATTTAAAAGCCTTTGAATTTCTAGCACTGAATTTTTTTAAAAATTGAAATTATGTATCTGAATTTTTTGCTTCTCAATTCAACTTTTATATTCACTTTTATTTTTCAACACTCACAAATTCAGAATCCAAAATTCAAGTTTTAAAAAATTCAAACAATATATATTCAAGTTGCTCAAATTCGATAGGTGAAATTCAGATCCCAAAATTCAAGGTAAAAAAATCAAGTTACGCACCTTCTGGTTTCTTCCAACCTGAACTTTTTGACCCCCAGTCGGCCGTCCTTGCCGATGCCCTTCCTGGTCCCGGTTGACCGCCCCTGCCGACACCCAGCCAGACCTCCAGTCAGCAGCCCGTGCTGACGTCCAGCCAGAACCCCAGTCGGCGGCTCGGCTGACACCTGTTCATAGTTCCCAGTCAGTGGCCCCGTCGATACCTGTTTCTGCTGAGCTGCAGCAATCCGCTGAGCCTGAGCTGCAGCGGTCAATAGTCCCTGAGATGTAGCGGTCACCAGTTCCTGAGCTGCAGCAGTCACCAGTCCCTGGGCTGCAGCTGTCTACTGTTCCTGTGCTGCAGCAATCCACTGAGCCTGAGCTGCAGCGGTCCTCAGTTCCTGTAGGCTGTGCAGCAATCCATTGACCCTGAGCTGCAGCAGTCGTTGGTTCCTGAGCTGCAGCTCTCTCCTGCTCCTGTGCTGCAGCAATCTGCT